>JAYMSM010000224.1:0-13147 GCA_036897885.1 Plantago crassifolia | reverse complement strand
GTTCTGCATATAAAGGTCTGGCACTCTGAGTTATATAAGTCTCCATGATTTGATACTAAATTATGACATAATTTTCTGAGTAGTAATTTGATGATGCTATAGGATGCAATGCGTAAAGCTGAAGCGGCTGGAAACAAGGATTGTCCTGTTAAGATTAAACTCGTCGCTCCTCCAGCATATGTCCTCAATACTCAGACCCTCGACAAGGTATCTATTGAAATTGGAACTTTATTATCCCGTCTCCCTGAACAAATAAATAACTTCGGTAACAAACTGTTAGGCGACTTCTGAGCTGAGGTTATCTCTAAGCCTATTCTTCATTTTATGCACTTTGGGTTAGGCTGATGAAATGTGTCCTGGTATAAAGTTTGATTTCAGTAGTATGTTTAAGGGCAGTAGCACCAGGGGTTGGATTTAGGTTCAGCCAAGTTATAACTAAGCCGTAAGTAGACAGAGCGTAAGTGGCCAGTAGTGGCTGCCCAGTGTTTTTTAATTGTCTCTGAATTGAACTGAATTGAATTTCATAACCTTTATCTTGTTATGCCTATGCGTAGGAAATCTTCATTACGGAATGTTTTTCTTTTGTTTAGTTTTGCACATGTGAGATTCTGGATAGGTTGTAGATCCACAAAAACCTAGTCCAATTTCTCATTCCTAATTGCAATTGTTCTTACACTCGACTTTAGTTCCTAATGTGGCTTCCATCCCTTGATGCAGGAGCAAGGTATTGCAGTCCTTACCAAGGCAATTGAAGCTTGCACAGCAGAAATTGAGCTTCACAAAGGAAAGCTTATAGTCAAAGAGCCCCCAAGAGCGGTGATGATTTGTATTATTTGTTTAAATATATTCAGTGTTCTGTGACTTGGTTTCCATTCCCTCATCCCAATCTTTTATCTATGTGATTTCTTTCGTGTTACATTTTTCCTCATAACATGTGTAATGGAGCCCGTGTCGTTTGTTCAGGTGAGTGAGCGGGAGGAAAAATTACTTGTTGAGCAAATGGCTAAACTGGGACGTGAAAATGAGGAGGTTAGCGGTGATGAAGACAGCGAAGAAGAGGAGGATACAGGGATGGGAGAAGTTGACCTGGATTCTGGTGCTGGGATTACCGAGTGAAGAGTTTTTGTGCCTTAAACGTGATGAACGCACATTGTTTTTGCTTAATTTTGTAGTGATTTGGTAATTTATAAAACTGTAATACTTCAAAAGTTTTCTAGGTCGATTTATGTCAATGTATGATGCTCGACATGTCAGGTTCCCAAGAATTCTCATTACATTCGTTTACTCTGGTCCATGATAACAAAATCTTACTCAGAGAAACATGATAGTTGAAAATATTCTGTGTATTGCTTGGAATTGAATGAAATACAAAGAGACTAACTACTGCTATTTATAAGCCAAAATTTACAGCTAATGAAGAGAAATCCTAGTCTATGAACCCTAAATTCATCTGTGCAGTCATTTTCACTTGTACCATCTGCATGAAGACTTGTAAAATTGGCCCTAGATTGCCAGCTATTCAGAGGCGGGATTGTATGCGGCGTATTCTCCTGTTCCAGAGGTTGGCGCATGCTGCTCAAGCGTAGAACCGTGTTTCTACTTCCAAACTTAATTTCAATACAATGCCCGCCCTCTTCCTTTTCTTTTCCAGTTTCCTTCTTGTTTTTGTTTGTAATCTTCTTACTGTTTTGATCATGCTTTCTAATAGAGCAGACATAATAATTAGGTGTAAGAGTTGATTAAAACCTCAGAAACCTTGAGAAGTGAGTTGATTAACACTCTAATAAAGCATTAATTACTAGGAAAATCTCTTTAAAGGTTGCCCAACTGTTGCTTGATCAAGCTAACGCTCACTTGAGAAGTGAAATCTAGAAACTTTTTTAAGAATCGAACTTGTATTCGTTTTTAGAAAGTATCAAAGAAGATAGTACGATGCATTTAATTAATTTGGTGCAGAAATATTTAATGAGCATGCAATTTGATCATGTGCAGCGTAACAAGTTGATATATATTTAGAGTTTTAAGACCTAAAAACTATTCTATAAATTAGACAGTGCAAATGGTAGTTTGTCCCATAACACTTTCCAAGTCTTTGTAATTCAGTACATACAAAGAGTACTTAATCTTTGAATTATTGAGAAAATTAAATCACCAAGAATGGCAAGTACCGATCCCTACAGAGACTATATGAGCAAAGATTTCTGGCCCAACGGTGATCCTCCAAACTACGACATCGTTAACAAACTCTTCGAAGAAGAAAGAACAAATGTATAGAATAGTTTTCTTTCCGTTCATTTATCACCTTCTTCAGTGTTTTTAAATGTTTTATCACTCTGTCATGAGCAGGTTTGGGAGGTTGGATCACTCGAAGAGAAAGCGGAGAGACTTGTCAAAACATGGGAAATGGAATTAGTCCACCAAAGTTCTGCACTCAGTCAAACCGTTCATCCAACTAAAATGACCATTAGCCTGAACGGTATGTTGTAGTACTTGTCATATGCATCCATGCCATATATATAGAGTGTTAAACTTGAAGCTTACACAGTCAAAACTATCATGTTGTTTGATATATATATATATAGGCAAGAAGTTCACACCGGCGGAGGTTGGGGAAATGGGGGGAAGCTACAATTTGTTCCTCTACACTACGCTGCCTCCACACTTGAGGTACTACGACCCCGATCAAGAGAGCTATGAATCATCCCAAAGTGCTTTCAAAAACACATTTGCTCGTGGATTCGCTTTCGAAATACTCGAGGTTTACTCCGGTCCACCCGTGATAGCCATGAAGTTTAGGCACTGGGGCTACATGGAGGCACCTTTCAAAGGCCAGGCTCCAACTGGGGACCTAATTGAATTATTCGGAATGCTAATTTTCGAGGTATAAGCATCAGATAATATTTACCCTTTGATATATTTTATTATCTAAACCGGATTTATAACATGGTAAATTATTTTGGGAACAGTTGGATGGGAGCACATTTGACAGCAAGGTTGTGAGGGTGGAGCTATTTTTTGACCGTGGTGAATTGCTATCAGGCCTAATTGTTGACAAGAATCCACCCAGTGGATCTCCATCAAGCTGTCCTTTCATGGCTTAACCAATAAAATGATACTCAAGCAATAATAATCCGACCTGGATATCCTACAACGAACAAGTTTGCAATCTGGATTGTTTAACTGTTAATGTACAGGAAATTAGGTCAGGAGATTCCTTTCTTTTTGTTGTATCTTTTCCATTTAAGATTCATATTGTACTCGTATGTTTGTTTATGAAGTTATCGACGTTTTATGTCATTCAATTACATTATCGACGTTTTATGTCGTTCAATTACATTATCGACTTATCGTATGTGTAATCAATAATAGCAATACTAACGCAAAAGGCCAACCTAAGTTTCCAATTTAATTTAAATCTTATCAGTTCATCTTATACTAATCAAATTTGAATTTAGTGCATTCATATTTGAATCATTAAGTAGAAAGTGCATGCATGGTTCGAAGCACGTTGACTTGAATCCATCAACTTTAAGTAATACAACTTCTTTCTCTTATTTCCTCTTCAAACAAATTCACTTGATTTTTCTTTTTCTTTTGATATACGAAAATTACAAGGACGTTGTGTATATGACATACACCTCCAAATAATTGATTACAAAACAACCAACCTTCTAATTAGTCTCTAGAATTCGAATAAAGACCCTAACAATAGTCGTTGCACCGGACTTAAGTGTTACTAGAGGTTAAAATGACACGTATCCGTCCGATCTTCTAGTATCACAAACTTCAGAAGTAGCTTACGAAGACAGTACGTAGGGAGCTATATATGAACCTGTAATTCAGTTCTAGATACTTACGAGAAGGCAGAAATGAATATCTTATGAACCGGACCACTAAATGATCCTCAACGTTGAATGGTGATCCTTCATGGGTTTCATCCAGTTGCAGTTGGAGGTAAGACCATGAGAAACGCTTAATTCAAATACGAAAGACAAAGTACCTTAACCATAACTAAAGAACATAGAGCAACTGTTGCATTAGCCAACTCCATATATACGGAAAATTCAGTAGTAGATAACATCAAAAGTTCAAAACCAACTTTTATATATCCGCATCTTACTGCATTTAAGACCCTTCTCATCTTTTTTTGCCAAACATGTCAGCGTATGGGACATGATTGTGCGACTAAAAAGGTAGTAAAGCAGCCGATTCATGGTCAGCCTCGAGGAAATCCACCAGCGCAAAAGGTTTGGAAACAAAAGGAGATTGTTGAGGGCCAGGGGAAGGTACCTGGGGCTAATGTTCCTGTCCAGCAATATACTACAGCTCCTTGTGGTGGTAATGGGCAGCAACCTGATAGGAGACAGGCTGGTTGCCCGGAGAAGAATCAGCAAGAGTGGACTACGGTTCAAGCTAAAGGAAAGAATGCTCAATGTACTCCGGTTAGTGTTGGTTCTGTGGTAATAGAAGTTGGAAATGGCTTTGCTCCCCTAGACCTTGGTGATGGGACTAGTAAGAGCCAAGACCATGTCCCATGATAGTATGGAATACGAGAGGGATGAATAAGTCGGCAAAAAATAAGGAGATTGCATCCCGTCTCAAGGAATGGAATGTTAGTATTGCCGGACTACTTGAAACTCGGGTTAAGGAGATCAATAAGGATTCGATACGAAAACGATTTGGAATGCATTGGAGTTTTATTGACAATTATGCTCACCATTATAATGGGCGCATTTGGGTACTTTGGGACCAACGTAATAGCAAAATAACTTGTCTTGGGGCCAGTTCACAGTATATACACTGCCTGGTTCAGGATGGTTCTGGAGTTACGCAGGGGGTCATTACTTTTGTGTATGCCATGAACACACTTGAGCAGCGTCGTGTACTATGGAAGGAGCTGGAGACTCTTAGCTCAACTGTTAATGGCCCGTGGTTAATTATTGGTGACTTTAACAATGTGCTCTCCGTAAATGATCGGGAAGGCGGGACTGACGTGAATCTACATGAGTACGAGGATTTACTGAATATGATGACAACGGTTGGTTAGTTTGAAATCCCCACTATAGGTCCTCATTTTACTTGGTCAAACAGACACTCGGATGGGATAATTTCTACTCGTATTGATCGTGGTATTGGTAATGTAGAGTGGTTCCAGTCTAGGGGTGTAGATGAGGTGATCGAGATTTTACAACCGGGTATTTCATATCATTCTCCATTATTGTTACGGAGGTTTGTTCCACCTTCTAAGCGACCCTTTTGTTTTAAATTTTTAAATTGTGTGACTACAATGGCACAATATAATCAATTGGTGGAAGCTAGTTGGAACAGGCCCCTTAGGGGAGGGGCGCAAAGGGTGCTGTGGAGGAAGCTCATGCTGTTGCAACCTATGTTGAAAGATTTGATGAGAGAAGGTACTGATCTGCCGAGGAAAATTGATGAAGCTCGCCATAATCTGGATATTGCACAACATATTTGGTCTGCAGATAGGCAGTGTACTGTTAAGATGATGCAGGTGAAGATGTGTAATGAGAGATTACAATATTGGCATGATATCGAGGAACAAGTGTGGGCACAAAAAGCAAAGGTAGATTGGCTTAAACTTGGTGATGGTAACACATCGTATTTCCATGCTTCGGTTAAGGAGAAAAATATGAAAACTGGGTGTTTTCGACTGGAGAAGCTTACCGGAGGCATGGCTGAAACACAACGGGATATTGAAGATGAAATTGTTGAGTTCTATGAAAATTTAGTGGGTAAATCTGCAGGGGCTGTAAATATGGTTGATTTGGTTGCCCTGAGGGAAGGAAAGAGGCTTAGTCCGCAGCAAAGACGTAGCCTGGTGGTACCAGTGAGTGAGGTCGAGATCTGGGACGCTGTTCAAGATATTGGGGAGTCCAAAGCTTCCGGGATAGATGGATTTACTTCTCGATTTTTTAAATCGTCTTGGGCAATGGTTAAGTATGATGTATGTCGGGCGGTGTGGGAATTCTTTGATAAAGGAATCTTATTCTTGGATTGGAATTGTGCTTTGGTGACTTTGATTCCAAAAACTGTGAATGCAAAAACGGTTAAAGATATGAGGCCTATATCGTGTTGCACTACGGTGTATAAAATTATTTCGAAGATCTTGACCAAAAGACTTGGATTGCACTACGGATGTGGTTAGTGATACCCAATCCGCCTTTATACCCGGTCGAGTCATCCAAGATAATATTTTAATGGCCCAAGAGTTAGTCAAGGGATATGGAAGAAAAGGGATATCACCTAGATGCATGATTCAAATGGATATGCAAAAAAACATATGATATGGTTGAATGGAATGCTCTTGAGGTTATTATGAGAGAACTTGGCTTCCCGGCACAATTTGTGGATTGGATAATGGTGTGTGTTACGATCGTATCTTATCGATATGTCATTAATGGGAGGTATTCTAGAGTAGTGCAAGCTAAACGAGGTATTCGCCAAGGTGATCCCGTGTCCCCTCTCTTGTTTGTCTTAATCATGGAGTATCTTAATAGAGTGATACGTTTCATGGCAACTCATAATCTGGATTTCAATTTCCACCCGAAATGTGCAAAATTGATACTTACACATCTTTGCTTTGCGGATGACTTGATGTTTTTTTGTGAGGGGTGATGTAGGCTCGGTGGAATTACTTATGGATACCTTTGCTGATTTCTCTAAAGCTACGAGCTTAACGGCAAGTCCGACTAAATGCAAAGTGTTTTTTGGAGGAGTTAAAGAGGATGATGCGGCTGCAATCTTGAATTGTACTAAGTTTGTGAGGGGAGAGTTACCTATTAAGTATGTTGGAGTTCCCCTTGCAAGCCGGAAACTAACGGCTAATATGTGTCAACCTTTGCTTGGCAAAATCCTTGCTAGAGTGAGACATTGGTCCTCTAAATTGTTGAGTTATGCGGGGCGAGTCCAATTAATACGAAGTGTGCTTTTTTCGATCACCAATTATTGGCTCCAAGTGTTCCCTCTAGCTAAGAAAGTGCTAAAGTATATTGAATCCATTTGTCGTGTCTTTCTTTGGAGTGGAGATGATGGGAACTCATGTAAGGCGTTAGTTGCTTGGAATAAATTGTGTGATCCAAAGAGTTGTGGAGGGTTAAACTTGATCTCCTTGGAGGAATGGAGTGTTCCAATGATGTCCAAGCTCTTGTGGCAAATACAATTGAAGGCGGACAAGTTGTGGATAAGATGGATCCACACCTACTATATAAAAAACTGTGATGCTGAATCTTATCAACCTACTGCGGCATGCTCTTGGGTAATTAAAAGAATTTTTAAATGTCGGGCTTCTGTCAATGGATTGGAAGCTTGGCGAGCTGCTGTCAGTCGGCAGAAGTAATCTACACGAGCAGTGTATGTGGAACTCCGAGGTGTCAAGGAAAAGGTAGAGTGAAGACACTTGGTTGTGAGAAATATTGGTCGACCGAGATCAGTGTTCTGTCTTTAGTTATATCTGCTCGGTAGGTTGCCAACCAAGGATCGTCTCGTGCGGTTTGGCATAGTAACTGATGGGCTGTGTGTTTTGTGGAGCGAACGAATCACATGGTCACTTGTTCTTCTACTGCCCGGTAACTTTCTGTATATTAAGGAAACTGTTAGATTGGATTCATATGGGTGGATGTCCTTCTCGCCGAGGTAATATATGGGGATGGTTGCAGCGAAGGTCTAAGGGAAAAGGTTGGATGGCTGGGCTGCTTAGAGGGTTGCTGGCCGAGATAATTTGTGAAGTGTGGCGTGCGCGTAATTGTTTCCACTTCCAACATGACACTGTAGATAGTGAGGCAATGTATAGAAATATCATTAGAGTTGTGGTGCTTAGGAGCAGTTTGAATAGCAGATTACACCTCCATGTAGAGAGATTAGAATTTAGATAAGTTTTGACCAATTTGTCTTGTTTGGGTCATAGGGCTAGCCTGGCGTTTCGCGGCCTTTTGTACTGATTTGGTTTTTGGAATATATAGAGAAGTCTTACGTTCCAAAAAAAAGATGGTGAATCTGCAGTAAATACATGTAGAAGAAACACTAATATCAGAAGAACTAATTTGAATAAATCAGACAATAAAGAAAATGTGTTTATCAACTTTGGCAATTTTAAGACACTAGTTCACACAGGAACTAAGGACAGAAGAAATGAAGAACTGCGAACTTGTGAGCCAGTTCTTCAATCAGCTGTAGTACTGAACACCTGCTGCATGGAATCCAAACCAAGCCTGCATCCGTACAATTCGACGTCAGCATGGCTTCCTAGGTCTCTTTCTTTTTTAGCATTTCATTTCTGTTTTTGCTGTTTTCTTTGAGATATTAGGATGGCTGATTCTAAAAAGGATTCCACAGTTCATGATACTGGGAAATCCAAGATCACCACCAAATCTCCTGAGGATCCATTTAGTCCTTACTTTCTGAATAGCACAGACACACACACATCAGGAGCTGTTTCAGAACTCCTTGATGGAAACAATTATCATGATCGGAAGATAGATTTCTATGTGAATCTTGAGGTAAAAAATAAGACTGGCTTTGTAGATGGAACACTGGTTATGCCTAAAAGTGATTTCGCAGATCTACAGCCATGGGTTAAATGCAATGCATTGATCCTGTCTTGGATGTTTAACTCAGTCTTACCAGAAATCAAAACCACTATAAGGTATTGTGATACTGCTAAAGAAGCTGGGGAGAAACTTAAAGTCAGGTATGCTGAACCTGAAGAAATCAAAGTTTTCCAGCTTGAGCAAGATTTGAGTACTATTTTTCAAGGTACATCAGCTGTAGGGGAATACTATAACAAGCTCCAGGCTATTTGGCAAGCACTTGAAAACTGTCAAGAATATCCCAGTTGTACCTATGGTAACTGCACTTGCAAGATCAATGATGAACTTCAAAAATTCATTGAGAAAAGAAAGATATACAAATTCTTGATGCATCTCAATGATTCCTTTGATTTCATAAGAGCCAAAGTCATTTCTGCAGAACCTTTACCCTCTCTGGATAAAACCTTCCATCTTGTTCAGAGAGAGGAAAAGCAAAAATACACCAGAAATCTTATATCCTCTACCATAGAAGCATTTGCTGCTGTCACCATAGGAACCAAAAGGAAAGATAAAATGTATTGTACTCATTGCAAGAGAGACAATCATAATATAGACACTTGCTTCAAGGTTCATGGATATCCAGAAAATAGTAACAAGAAGCAATAGTCTGAGTATGGTGGAAGTGGTGGATAAGGAAGAAGCACTAGAGGAGGAAGGGCAGGCAGAGGCAGAGGAAGATACTCTGACCAAAGGACATATGAAGGCTCAGTCTCATCTGTGGGAGAAGCTCTACCTAATTTGACACCAGAACAGCTGACTGCAGTGGTTGTTTATGTTGAACAAAGCATCAAGGAAAACCAATCTGGAAATGAAGTTCAAACTTCTAATCCAGCCCCCAAGGCAAAGGCCAAAGCAAACCACTCAGGTATGTTTCTGAATACAACAAAAGTCCTTGGAGTTTTGACTCAAGTGCAAGTCACCATATAGTCTCTTCAGCTAGATATTTCACAGAAAATATCAGAAAATAAAATAGTACAGTAAAATTACCTAACAATGTGTATATTCCAGTAACACATGTTGGAGATATAACTGTAAACAAACATATGACTCTTAAGGGAGCATTATGTGTACCAAGTTTTGGTATTAATCTTGTAACTGTAAGTAAACTGGCATCAGATAACAGATTATGTGTATTGTTCACTAAAATAGCCTGTTATATACTGCAGGGACTTACAAATCCATTGATGAAATCTTTGAGGAGGAATGGCATTCTAGTTAAACAAAGAGAAGGACTATATTACTGGAAAAGGCAAGAAACACCACTTCCTCAAATTTGTAATTACCAGAAGGCTAATGACATTCAAACAACTGAAGAAGCTGAATTTTCAAGCCATTTGTGGCATTTTAGACTAGGACACCCATCTTTAGTAAGACTGAATATGTTGCAGTCCCAATTTCCTAAAATCAAATGTAATGCATTCTCTATTTGTAGCATTTGTCAGAAATCTAAGCAAAAGAGAAGCATCTTTCATTCTAGTACAAGTAGTACTACTGTTCCTTTTGATCTACTGCATTGTGATCTTTGGGGACCCTTCTCTAAACAAACAAATGGAGGACATAGTTATTTTCTAACTATTGTTGATGATTTCAGTAGAACAACTTGGGTGCATTTGCTCAAAAGCAAGTCAAACACTAAACAAGCTATGATAAATTTCATTAAAAAGGCAGAAACTCAATATAAGACTACTGTAAGGAAAATTAGAACAGATAATGGATTGGAGTATAATATTGATGATTTTTGTCTTGAAAAGGGAGTTGTACATGAAAAAAACATGCCCATACACTCCACAACAAAATGCCATTGTTGAAAGAAAGCATCAGCATCTCCTAAATGTAGCTAGAAGCTTAATGTTTCAATCTATCTTCCATATGGATTCTGGGGTGATTCATTTCTTACTGCTGCCTATTTTATAAACATGATCCCAACACCTATTTTAAATGGACTCACACCTTATGAAAAATTACACTACAAGAAGCCAACATATGAGAACATTAAGGTTTTTGGCTGCTTATGCTTTGCTTCAAGTTTACCAGTACAAAGAAGCAAGTTTGATGCTAGAGCTAGAAGAGCTGTATTCATAGGTTACCCTTCACATGTTAAGGGATATAAATGTTATGATCTGGTTAACAAAACAACATTTGTATCAAGATATGTTGTATTTGCAGAAACTATCTTTCCATTTAAACATGAGCAACTTGACAACAGACTTGTCAGTTACTCTCCAGGAGATCACTCTACTGTCATGCAGGTTCCTTTTGTGTACCCTAACATGACTAATAGTACTGATTCTCCAGATTCTTTTCAACATTTTGAAGAGAATATTACTCCTCTACAAGAGGACAATGCTGAATTTATTCCTGAATCTTCAGATTTTGTACTCTCACAAGATCAAGAAGCACACATAATGGAGTCCAATATTCATGATGCCTCTGAAAGTCCTATTTTAAGAAGATCCTCAAGAGTGACTCATTCACCTTCTCATCTGCGTGATTTTCATTACTGTAAGATACCAAAATTTAATCATGTCAACACAGATTTGACAAATCATACTTTATACCCTCTTGAAAATTACTTGGGATATGACAAACTGTCAGTTAAGCAACAATGCTTTTCTGTCTCTTTGTCTACTCTTCATGAACCAGATAGTTATGAAGAAGCTATTGAAATCCCAGAATGGAAAGAAGCCATTCATTCAGAATTACAAGCCCTAGAGGCTAATGGTACTTGGACGTACCTAAACCAATACACAAGAAACCTATAGGTTGTAGGTATGTGTTTAAAGTAAAATTGAACTCTGAAGGCCAAATTGACAAGTATAAGGCTAGATTAGTAGCCAAGTGATATACTCAACAATATGGGTTAGATTACACTGAAACCTTCAACCTTGTAGCTAAGCTTACAACAGTTAAACTACTGTTAACTCTAGCTGCTAAACACAACTGGGCTTTGGAACAATTAGATGTTCACAATGCATTCCTCAATGGGGACTTGGAGGAAGAAATTTATATGCATTTACCTCCAGGCCTTGTTATTCAGGTGGAATCTAATGGCACACAATATGTCTGTAAACTGAACAAGTCATTATATGGCTTAAAACAGGCAAGCAGACAATGGAACAACAAGTTCACATCTTTTCTTACCTCTATTGGTTTTACTCAATCCAAAAATGAGTATTCATTGTTTACCAGACAAAGAAATGATCACATGATCTTTCTTGTTGTTTATGTTGATGATATTATAATTTCAGGAAACAATACAGCTAAAATTGAATACATCAAACAACTCAAAGAAAAGTTTAAAACCAGAGATCTTGGAAAGTTAAAATATTTTCTGGGATTATAGATAGTAAGATCATCTAAGGGCATTCATCTTTCACAAAGAAAGTATGCCTCATAGATTGTTGAGCAAACAGGATTGCTTGGATGCAAACCTGAAGGAACTCCAATCATTCAAAATCATAAACTTCATCAATATGAAAGAGGATCACAAGAGGAGTTACTGAAGATCCTAAACAATACAGAATCATATTGGGGAAACTCATATATCTGACCATTACAAGGCCAGATATATCATATGCAATTGGAATCATGAGTCAGTTCATGGAGAATCCAACAAAATGTCATATGAAATCACTACTCAGGATAGTGAGGTATATTAAAGGAACTATTGGGCAAGGTTTATTCTTAAATTCAGAAGCAAACCTAACAATGAAAGCCTACTGTGATCCAGATTATGAAGGATGTCCTTTTTCCAGAAAATCTGTCACAGGTTATTGTATATTGCTAGGGGGCTCTTTAGTAAGCTAGAAATCCAAAAAGTAACAAACAATTAGCAGATCCTCAACAGAGGCAGAATACAGGGCCATGACCTATGTAGCATGTGAAATAACCTGGTTACTATCCTTAATCAAAGATTTTGAAATAAACATAAAACAACCAGTTGATTTGTATTGTGATAATCAATCAGCAATACATCTGTCAAGAAATCCAGTTTTCATGAAAGGACAAAGCACATAGAAGTGGATTGTCATTTCATAACAGAAAAGGTAACAGAAGGTATGATAAATGTCAAATACATCTCAACTATTCACCAACCAGCTGATATTTTAACAAAAGCAGTTGCATCTGTTCATCTTGAAAGAATGATGATGAAGATAGGAATGAAGAATATATTCACTCCCATCTTGAGGAGGAATGTTAACAAAGATGGTGAATCTGCAGTAAATACATGCAGAAGAAACACTAATATCAGAAGAACTGATTTGAATAAACCAGATAATAAAGAAAACGTGTTTATCAACTTTGGCAATTTTAAGACACTAGTTCACACAGGAACTAAGGACAGAAGAAATGAAGAACGGCGAACTTGTGAGCCAGTTCTTCAATCAGCTGGAGTACTGAACACCTGCTGCATGGAATCCAAACCAAGCCTGCATCCGTACAATTCGACGTCAGCATGGCCAGCTGTCCCATCTAAACTTATCCAGAGATTTCCTCCTTGACAGATGCATGAATCTAGTCCTTGAAGAACAAGTTACTTT
>JAYMSM010000223.1:0-13178 GCA_036897885.1 Plantago crassifolia | reverse complement strand
AAATATCTCACATACCCAATGAGCGGCAATCTCACTTATGCTTCTTTCCACCGGACAGGATACGTTGAATTTGGAGACCTCTGCTGAAGGCCTGGTTGAAAAGAAGCCTAGTTTGGAACTCCGAAACGAATGGGAACCAGGCCAGGACTGCGACGGGACTGAAGATGATTAACCCCATCAGGTACTCATATCCTCTGGCCAACGCTTTAACTGACCCCCACATTCCAAGTCCTTTCACAACTGGCTTGCAAGCTTGTGCTATCTGTGAAGTGAATACAATATGTCATTGAACTTGTTAAGAACAGAGTTGAATGGAATCACAAAGACTTGCCAGAATTGCTCATTTATGAACTTGTTAATCTTGAATAGAATCGAAACTAGAGGTTGATCAAGTGTATATGTATGTATGTACCTGAAGGATCGCCCATCCGGTTGTCAAGAATCCTAGCAAGCTGGCAAAAATATCTCCGGCTGTAAGTTCAAGGAATTGTATGAAAATAACTAGTGTGACTATGAAGCCAATAAACATCAACAGCTTTAGAAGCCTGAACATCAACTGGAAATCTGCACTGAACTTCTTCCTTCCCATGGACACTATCTGCAGTTGAGAGATGTTTTATCGAGTTATGAATGAGTCGGAAGCTAAGATTTCTTGATTACAGTATTTAAACTCACCTTGAGAATGAGCATCACAGCAACAATGACCAGCCACGACAAACCATAAACCTATATCAAATGACATCGGTTTAGAGCAAAAGACTGCATTTCCAAGTTCCACTCGTCCATAGTAATGTCAAGGAAAATCAAAGCACATGTAAATGTGATCTAGCCCTACGTTTCAATGTGTTCTTTACAAGTGAATGCATAACCACACCCTTACAATAGCAAACTCATACAGGAATTCCTCATGTTCCAGTTTTTAGTATAGAGTATATATGGTTGCATATTCAGAAACCTTCCACCTGACCTCTCTGTACCACAAAACTATCACAAAATTTGAAGGGTTTTGTGTAGATTAATGGGAAAAAAACCCGAGGGGATTCTCGAGTCAAGTTAACACTGCAAGATGTGGTGTCAGTATTCTTAGATGCAATGCGATGTTATGATGTTAATCAGCATTTAAGGTAAGAACATAGTGAAATGAAAGTTAGGGGTGGAGATGCAAACCATTATACTCTTCTCGTTCTGTGTAACGCGTAGCTGATAAACAATTCCATATTGGAAGATGAAGAACCGTATAGAAAGGATGATTTCCCAGAAACGGCCTAACAGTCCAGTGAATTGTAGATGCTCTTGCTCTTCCTCCCACCATGATTCCCAACTTTTGGTAGCTGGTACTCCAATTCCTCCAATATTACTCATCCATTTATTCCAATCTTCAAAATCATCAACTATCTTTTGCCACTCGAAACCTGACGGATTAAAAAGGAAGGGAGCAAAGAGCCACGAAACTACAAGAAACCACATTGAGAAAGTCAGAAATATGTAACTCGCAGTGTTGGTTGCTGCCGACCCGTAAGCGTGATAAACAACCAGTAGAATCATCACTTCTAGTGCTTTTGTGAAATGGCTTCTTGAGTACATTCTATAATTCTCAGCAAACTTCTCATGCCGGACAACAAAGCCACGCCCAGTGGCTCTATATTTAGCTCCACCATGTAATATTGTTCTTCCAAAGTAATGGAGTTTCGTTCCAAGAGAGAATGTAAAGAAGACCGATGCCAGTTGAAGCTGCATGATTATCATATCACCAGCTGCAGTCCTGAAGCCCCTTTCCAGTCCAATTTCCATAATCATGGGCAATGCCATCAGCAGACCTAGTTGAACAATAGATTGGGATGCCATGACAGCAGTCAGAGCATCATCTCCCCTAGATCTTGCAAATCTAACTATAGTGCTTTCCAATCCACTCAGAGCGAGATAGATTCTACCGTATAGGAATGCATAGACAGTAAGGACCACCAGCTGCATAGCATAAGACAACACTAAGGTTATTATGCATCAATCAGGACTCAGAAGGCAATTGGTTAAAATATTTTTTTAGTAATAAAATGTAGAGAAATTTTAGCTGTAGATTCTAATAGTATAAGAACAGCTTTGGCAATTTAGTTCTCAGTTCTCTTAGCCCTGTAAAAACTGTAAGAAGACTACATAACCTCCAATTCATGTCATGAACCCCGATGATAATATTAACTATTCAACAAACAAATTATTCAACGAACTTAATGTGTACTTGTGACTAGCTATAATCAGCAAATGAGATGTTTTTTACCATTGAGCTGACATAGAATCCAGTAGTGGTGTAGTAACATGACAACATGCGGAAGAAGTCAAAACGATGCCCTAATCTGTAGATATCACGGCTCAGTGTCTGCTCCCCATTACCACATGCAACTTTGGCCTCAAAAAGTGAGATTTGATTAAGACCAACATCTCGACCCTTTCCAACTTGAATGTATTCGTGGTGGGTAATATTTCCACGCCTTAAGGTTGAATTACCTTCAAATCAGGAAAGACATTAGAATGTATATTCAAGTTAATTATGGGCCTAAGGCAGGATAAGGTGATTTTGAGATCTCACCAGCAAATATGTCCTCACTCAGATTAATTCCTCTTGAAGCTTTACTGATGCCTCCACGGGTGATGTGAAAAATTCTATCAAAAACATCTGGATGCCCATAATGGAATCTCACCCTATACAAAAAACACATACACGTGGATGAAATGTATAAGAGCCTGATGGATTATCAAAACAAGATGATCCATCGTTAGTAACAAAAATAATGTCCCAATATTGATGTACTGCCATTATATGTATGAATGCTAGCAATATGAGAAGTTTACTCTTTTATTGATGATACCATATTTATACATGAATTGGCATGTCCATTAACAATGATGAAAACATAATATCAACCACACATTCAGAAGTAGCAGGAAATAACATACTTCAAGGGTCTTGCGAGAACTCTCTGACCAATGGTGACAAAGCTTGTTTCTTGATTTGACATAAACCAGGCCAAAGATGACACACTGCAGGTGAAGATATGAATACGCTGCTAAACTTCAACCAGAAAGTGTATGAAAATTAACAAGAAATTGATACTAAAACTAGACCTTCCAGTGAAAATATGTTCCCGAACACCAAGGATTGTAGGTGGCCGCACCCCATGATCCTCATTAAATTCCTCGAGTAAGTTGCGCATCTTAAAGGCTTCTTCCAAATAGTTATCCTACAAATGAATCAAAATTTAGAATTATTCATGATACAAAATCTATGTACCTTCATCAGCAACATCAGGCCTTTTAAATCACCTGGTTCATATCAATTGTTTGAAGTGCTTCTCCACGAGAAAAAACAATAGCATGGTTTTGGTTTTCAGGCTTGCCTTCTCCTATCTTTGCCGATCCAGGCAGTTTAATGCGGTAAATTTCCTTTCGAGCGAAGAAATTGAATTAGCAGAATGAACCTTGGTAATATATTCAAAAACTTGTGAAATAGTGAGAGTTACCTGGTCAAGATTATCAACTGCTTTCACCAACACTGAATAATAAACCTTCTGGTTTTTCCCACCTTCCCTTTCCTCAACTTCATCTATATATGCTACACGAAGTGATGGATTGCTGCATCAAAGTAGAAAATAAATCAGGGTAGCCTATCAACCTGAGGATTGAAAGAAATTCTACAAAAAGACCTTAAATTTGTCTGACGTGCACAACTTACTTAACCATCAGATTTAAGATATCAGTGGCACGCCGATCACCACTTCTCTTCTGGTTACCGTAGTTCTGGCAAGTGGCAACATATGTGAATTTCATATCAGCCACAGCTTCTAATTGTGTATACATGGACCTTTGACTCTTTTTATCATCAGCTGATGGCTCTGTTATAGTTTTATAGCCACCAAGTATCTCTGCAATTTGAGCAAAACAATAAAAGTCAGAATTCCAAAACAGAACCAATATTCTTGTAGCAATGTTTGTATCTGCATTATCAAAATCTGGACAAAAATAGAGTACAAAAATTCAGTACTCTATGCTTTAACTTCAGCATGCTTATCTAAGTTTTTGTTGTCTTAGCTTTACTTGATGCATTCCGATTTGCTCAAATATGACTTTTATCACAATTCCAATGATATCCTGGCAATTCCCTAATATTGAACATTTCATGTTCTTAATATTATACAGCATGATCCATCTAATATTATGGAAAAGAAATCATCTTACCATGCTCTGTAGCCATGTCAAGAAACGCCTGAAGTTTTAACGCCCTTCTGTAGTACATCATGCCTCTCACTGCATGGAAATATTATCATGATAAATCAACAAATTGAAGGGAA
Source organism: Plantago crassifolia (assembly GCA_036897885.1). Lineage (NCBI taxonomy): Eukaryota > Viridiplantae > Streptophyta > Magnoliopsida > Lamiales > Plantaginaceae > Plantago > Plantago crassifolia. The sequence continues at coordinate 8,838 of JAYMSM010000223.1, read as the reverse complement.
AAAAAGGAGAAAGTAATAGAAACTGATATAAACCTGTTCTGCTAAGAGTCTGTCCTCTCAAGGAGGCCCAATGGCGTAATTGCAGTATGTTTTCTTCATTTTCATAAAGTTCATAATCCTTGCAGTTCAGACGCTCCATGAAATTATTCCATTCATCTGAATAAAGTATTTACAAGGTCATGAAATACATGATATATCATTTTTTTAAATAGCTTAAAGTTGAGTTGCCTTGTAAACAGCAAATACTAGTCAGTTGGGCACATTAAGCCGACCTGGATAAATCTTTTGAAGGTAATATAGGATTGAAACACCATCTTCATTTTCCTGTTCAAGGTCAGTTTTGGAGTAGACAGTCTCCTCACTGTAGTAGGGAGTCATGACACTGCCAAGCCAATTGGTTATTAAATTATGAATGTTGTAACTAGGGAAATTCATATTCTAAGCATGAAGATATGTGATCAGTATTACTTTATATATTTAAGTAAGTCTCAAATACATTTTATTGATTGTAACAGATACATTTTATTGATTGTAACAGATATTGACTAGGTATGCCAGCAGCGTCAGTGATTTAGGGAAAGAGGTTGGTATCAATGAGTCAATAATCCAATCCATGTGGTAACTCTATGTCATTTTAATATGCTATATAAGGTTTCGGATATCCTTTGTATAACAAACAAGCAGAGAGTATTTATAAATTTAAACTGGCCAGAATTTCTATAAGTGAGTTCCTGGAAGAATACTGGACAGATACACAGCACAAGGAGTTGCCTATCGTGAAGAGTGAAAAGACTGTGTGTACTACCTGAATGACAACATTTTGCGTACTCGAGGTGCACGTGGCATATCCATGAAAAGTGAATTCGTAAAAAATGCTATTCTCCGCCGTGCTTCAAGATTTGTTGGTACCTCAATTGCTGATTCTCTAACAGTAAGGAGGAGATATAGGCGCCTTATCTGGTACATAATATGAGTGGTGTTCATTCATGTATAACGTGCTTAGGTAAGTGGATCAAATGTAGATGCATAATTTTCCACATACCTGTTCTTCCCATTGTGCCGTGTGTGGGGGAGGAAACACTATGTTGGCAAAAAGTTGTTTTCCAGTATCCTTGCCACCATGGCCAACTTCTGCGAGTTCCCTGCATTCAGAGTTGAAATAAATTTCCTGGGACTGTACCAAATTATGGGATTACAAATGTTCCATCGAGTTTTTTTTTTTTTTTTAAATGTCACTGTGATATATACTAACGGGATCTCATTGACCATCATGTCACGAGTAACGACTTCCAACATATCTTGCAACAGCAAAACAACTCGGTCTTTCTTGGGTGGATCAGCATCTTTCTGCCAAATGTAAGGGCAGATTTAGCGGCATGAAGTCTGACTTGTACTATAAACAACATGAGGGACAATCATAAATCACTTACCAATATCTCCACAAGTTCCACAAATTTCGTGCAAAGATTAGGTAAAGACTTCATTCTGAAATTTGCAAGGAATGTATTTTTCGACATATTATTTTCAACCTCCTTTATGATGATTCCAATTACCCTGTTCCATGCAAACAAAAATTAGAACTGTGATGCAGGCAATAGAACCTTGTCCCTTAGAAAAGACTGCAGGAGTCTCTACATACATGCATGCAAATACTAGATTGAAGTTAATGTAGTTGAATTTTACATGATTGTAACCGATTGGATACATGCCTCTACCAGAACTATCATGGACTGTAACATTCAGAAGTAGTACATGTAATTATAGCTATCTCCTTGTGGATCATGGCAGGGGCCAAATAACTCTAATAAATGAAACAGGAACTTGACATAACTTATCAACAATAAGTTAAGACTCCACAATAAAACTACTCAGATATGCTTAGGAACATACTCATCAAACATATATGTCTGGATACATATAAGTAGGATTCTAGTAACACACTAACTTTGGAGCATTTCAGCATCCTCAGGGATTTTCTACAAATGTTGTGAAATTTTAAGGTTATTTTTTCTTGTTTTTCCAGACATTAGGATACACCACACCATCACCCACTCAGTTTGCACATTCCATTAATTAACACTAGCGTGAATTGCTTTTTACTAATATTCATGAAAAACAGTTTCCTTTTTCCCTTTCTTAGGACTTGCTCATAATTGTTTTAAGGAAAAACAAGTAAGCATGGTGCTAAACATTGTTGCATTGAAGGCTCCATGAATAAGTGTGACCAAGTACCTTTTCTCAGTCTCTCCAACAACCAGGACGCTCAGAACAAGTTTAAATGACTCATAGCATTCGATGACTGCACATTTCATGTACTCATCAGCAGATATACGCCTCCACAAGTCAATATCCCTATGTCGGAATTGAGCTGCCATATCCAGGGCAATTGGAATCTGCAAAGTAGAGAGTCAAACAAGAAAGTTGAATATCAAGGAAACTAACTGATCTGGAGTTTTAATGAACCTTGCTAGCGAGCAAAAATGGGGGCCACTGTATTAGTTTCAAACTTGGATCAGAAGAGTAAGGGACTAGCAGCAGATCCATCTCCCTGAGGTAAGTAAATTCAAATTCAATTCCATATAGTGAAATTTCAAAACAGGAAAGGCGGGAAAAGCAGGACAGGCATTATAAAATACACAACAATGATTCTGGACATTTCCTGTCACTTATGAGATCTTCTTCACGAAAGCTACATATAACTTCATTCCACAGTTGAGCAAATTTCGCAGCTTCACTTCTCCTACTTGCATTGGCCTATTGATAGAATGTATTGATTATGGGATTAACTTGGAAATATGTAAGAAAGTCAATTTATGAGAAAGTTAAATTAAACCTCGTTAAATCGTTTTGAAAGAGAAAACCCTCTCTTTTTAGTTTTGTCAGACGGCACCAAGTATGCGTTGAATGCACCAGGTAAAGACTGAAAGCGAGACCTTAGCATGCCAAGAGTTCGAATCTGTCGAGGAGCAGCTGAACATGTAATTTATCCGTCTATAAGAATATCTGATAACTTAATTTTAAACCAAAACTAAGTTACAGGTAAGAATTCAAGAAAACAAGCTACTAGAAAATTGGAAGAAGATTAGAATTTTTTGGATTGAATATCATTCTGCACCAAATAAATTGTTTAGCATCAACAACACTACTGAAAACAGATTCTTAGTCTAGGTCAACGAAAGTGTAAACATGATTGAAACTTTATATAATCTGATAATAGCCTTGAATACAATACCTAGTGTTTCTGCAAAAGTTGCACTTGATTTCTATTTAAAGTTGAGGCACATATTTTTAGATTCTTACATTCTACAAATTATAGTTGAATATCTAGATATAAAAAACCTATAGATGCTCACACAATCACTCTCCAGAAATACAAAAGCAATAGAAACTGACAGTTCAAAGTTAAGTATGATGTAAACCGCTCATACCAAAGCGACCAATACAAAAGATAAAAAATTTAACTAATGCATTGAAAATAGAGATAACTACCTCTCCCAGACGATCAAAGGCTCCTATGAAACCTCCGCACAAGGTAGAGAATATTGCGTACCAGATCTGTAAGTCCATGAAGTAAACCTGTTTGGGAATAATTAAATATGTGAAACACTTGATTATATGTATTAGAGAATATTGAGGACTAAAAAGGAACTCCAGAAATCCAGTTGAACAAAGTAAGGTTCAGATCAGAACATACAAGCACAACTGGTGCCCACAGTGCAACAACTGCTGCATAGTTGTGCCTAGCTGCATAATGTATCGATTATGTTATAATTTGCGCAAGTTGAGAATTCGAATCTGGAAATGTATTGTAAGCACTGATTATTTACCATTCGGGAATATCTCATGCCAAGCATATTCAACGTGGTGAATGTTCATTATATCTCTGGTGGGTCTTACCAGGGGTCTTATCTGGACAAATTGAGACATTTCAAGTAAGAAAGCATTGCTAGTATAGTAGTATTATACAATAACATTGACTAACAAAAGGATGTGAGGACTACCATCATAAAGTAGCTAAATGTAAATTTTGAGCATAAAAGCAGCACCCAGAAAAGAGTATACCTATAAACATTAACAATGACAAAACTAATGTCAAATTCTGATATATGATAAGAAAATATAACCAGGATAGAGAACTCCGGTAAAACATACTTGATGAGGGCAAATTGGCTTTCATGCATCCCCCTTCCCACATAAATTCTTGGCTGCAAGATAACATAAATTTTTTCATGTCAATTATATGCACATAGTAGAAAAATCAGTGACATGTAATAGATGAGGTTGTGAGGCAGGACAGAGTGGAACATCTTTATCGGAACTGCCAAAAATTCCTCATTTTGAATCAAGATCAACATTTCTATTCTGAATCTTATTACTTAGCCTAAAGTTTTAACATCAACTCCTAATTTTGTAAAACAACTTCTGAAAACATGTGTCTCGATTTCCTTGGTACGGAAAGTATGAGTGCCCACTACCCACTATATGAGTTCATAAAGACATGCTTGAACTTGAAGGATGTTGCTATTTCTTCACTGCATTTAGACAAGTGCTAGTGTTGACATTTATAGTGTTCAAAAAGAAAATAATGTGATACATAATTTATGTATCATTCTAGCATTCTTTTAGAATTTCCTCAGATAGATCCATAACCAAGTACACCATATAATGTACACAATAGTATCCATGACCAGTGCCAATGTTATATGAACTAATCATATGACTTCGAGTAACAATTCAACAACAATTTCAGTAGGATTAATGCAAGAGCTGAAAGAATGTGGTGTTTACCCTTGTGGTTGGTTACATGGATAGTAACTCAAATTAACATCTAAAATTTAGGACTAAGCACTGCACCAGAATTCCAATATTAAAATGACCAAATCTTGGTTAAGCTTGGAAAGAGTAGGTGTACCTGTGACCACCATAGGAACAATCTAATGATATGCCAGTCAGAGTTCTCTATCCATCGACGCATCATCGGGAAGATGAAAAGTACCCCTGCCAGTAAATTTGGCACTAGGTATATACATACCGCCAGGATGTATAATGGCGGCACACCTCTGACTCTATCAACGAATGAGAGCACGTCTCCCAAGTTACCGAGCGGAAATGAATTGTTTTGCTGCAGATAACACACAGGAAGCAAGATGGACCAGGCTACACTCACAATTATCTTCAAAATGGTCCTCAGGACATCTGTGAACTTCCACCTAAGGTATGCTGGGAAGTTCAGGACCAGATCCAAGATACCTATGAGCAATGCAAACATAATTTCCTAATTAATAGGAGACGGAAGTTACCTTTGAGAACTACGATGGCAAGAAGGTTTGCTACTAAATTGAAGAGCTCAGTGAACACATTTTATCTTATTTTCATGGACGAGGTAGGAGTGTCAAAAGCGTACTCTGAAGGAAGCGAAGCATAGATGCAGTGATAAAAATGCTGGATAATCTGTACAGCACTCTCCTCTCAAAGATATCGAATATGGTTACATTACTCCATGCAATTATGACCATAATCTGCAGAATATCAAATTCTGAAGTAAAAAATGGGCACTTAACTAGAAAAGATGGATAGCATATACATCTTCCATGTAATTATTTACCTGTAGGCCAAGTATGAGAAATGTCCAGAGGCGATCAAAGCTTCTGAAAGTGTGCCAAAATGACCGGGTTTCAGCAAAGAATGACTTCCCCAGTTTTCCAGGTTTCTTCTGAGAACCACGTTTCCCCTGAGACAGAAGCCTTGATTAGTACTGGCCACATGTTTATTCATGCATAGGGGTAATCACTTTATCGAGTTTTTACTGATACCCACCGGCACTGTTTCTCGCGCTGATTTGAAAAATTCTCCATCGTCTCGCATCGGCCAACCCAAAGAGAAGCAGTCCGAAGACCTAGAATTGTCACAAGTCAAACAATCAGCAAAGACTCAGGGCAAAAATGAACCTAATTTCGAAGTCCAATTCCCTACCAGAAAAACTCATTTAAGTCGTCATAGTTGCACCAAGCTGTGTGAGGGGCTTTTCCATTTTTCCCTTGCTTAGATTCCTGGAATGAGATAAGCAAACTTCTGCTAAGGATGAAGCATACACATTTAGCAACAACCTGCAATTAACCTAATATGGGGTTACCTTTTCAATCACTCGGTAAATCGGTGTTATGACTTTCCGCAAGAAAGATTCATCATCCCCACCATAAGAAGGCTTGATATTTTCTCCAGTAACAATGCTAACATTTCCAGCTAAAAGCCCGTGGAGTTCATATGCCATCTGACATCCATTCATTCAACCGAAATTAATATTTGATGACAGCCCAGCACGTGTGTATACTGTACAATAGTATTTCACCTATATCTGTTGAAGAATAAATCACTTACATTGTGGAAAATGTAGCACAGGCACTCTGGCATGAATCTAACGTTAGCTGCCTCACCCCAGATAAGAAGATAAAGGCCCATGTAAAGTATTTTTCTTTGTTGCACTTCCGGCTGTCCCTGTGGGAGCCTGCAAGCAGTATTTGTTTTAGTCATTGCGCAATACTTCATGGTAAATAATAAATCTGAGCAAGACCCTCTCTGTGCAATCCGATCATCTCACCTTAAGCTGTGTTTTCTTCCCAAGTACTTGCACCAGTTCTTGTAGTTCTTGAAAAGCTTATTCATGAGGGCATTTACAGCCCTATCATCAAGCTAAGGAAAAACAAAATATAATCAGATTCATAATACAGAGTAGACAAGCAAGTTATGTCAGCCAACAAAGTACTTATTGAATGTTAAGTAGATAATTCAGTTCCTGTAAACAAGTGTGCTGAAAAGATATGTAAATTGTGATCATTAGCATTTTAGGATGACTAAGCATGGATTGAAATTTGCTTCACATGTGGTTTTATCAGGCACATAATGCAACTGTACATCATATTAGGAACTTTTCAATTTGTTTTGAAGGTATTTTGAAATAATCGCCACTTGAGTGTCTATTATAAAATTCATAAGAAGAAGTAAGCCTAAGATACTAGAATCCAGCCATATAGAAAGTAAGACTAGTAGTATATTCAATGGATATAAAAAAATGAGAAAACATACTTGGTTTAGTGGTTCAGGCTTGGGGATAAGCCTTATATGAATATTTGCAAGCAACAACACCAGGTGTTCCCTTTGATTTCTGACATTATCGCTCTGCGCAGATATATCCAATAAACAAAACGTCCAAATGAATAAGTGAACTATCACATTCACTAAATCAACAATTCTCAGTGAAAGTACATGCCTGAAATCCAAACATGGCTTTCAGCCAATCAAGCAAGTCCAACTCTCCGGCCTTAGGCCGTTGTTGCTCAAACGCAGTGGGCCATGTTAAGCCACGAGTGTTCCGCAAAGCAGAAACAACAGCTTTCACCTAACATGTCATAGCACAACGTGTAAATATTTCAAACTCAAAATGTATGTTAATGTAGTGCTCAGATGGAAAATAACAAATCACCTCTTCTAGCTGCATAATCGACTGCGATGCACCCGCAGAATCCAGAGGAAGAATGTTATATGGAGCATAGATTTCCTTCTTTGCTTGCACATCATTTGCCGCTGCCATAATCTGTCAGTACATTCACTATTGTCAGTCTCACCAAAAGGATATGGAAGAATCCAGGAGCGAAAATGCATATCAAGAAATCATCCATGCCCTATAAGGAAAAACAAGAAGAAGAAGCCTCACCTCAGGTGCAACTTCCTCAACTTTCTCCGTCTTATTGACAGCACAAAGAACTTCAAACAGTACACCAGCTGTCTGGTAAGCTTTTCCAAGCTGAGCTCTGCCAAAACAAAACTCAAAAACATAATTTCAACAAGTCCAGACACCATAATTTCCAGGAAAAACAACCAATGTACAGATATTGTGCCAATACCTATCAGCTCGATCCCCCTTGTTAAGGGCCACAACATACTGTTCATAGTATTGCTTGTAATAGCTCTCAATTTCCCTTGCATCGGTCTTCTTGACACGAGCAGCGAGAGTAGAGGCATTGTCCTGATAGCATAAGCACAAGCAATTAATAATCTTGCACTAAGTTTGATCCTTGAAAATACTATATACATCCCCATTACCCATAATCCCCAAATCTTTAGGCAATCAAACACACATTACACTATCGCCTTCCTAGCTATGTTGTCCATACCAAAATTCATATCCTTGAGCAGTAACTTCAAAACATGCATCAAAATCAAAACTAAAATTCATGGATATATCTACACAGAATCAGAGTGCAACTATACTCGCCTAATTTACACACCACAGCAAAATCAATAATAGGTAACAAAAACGAATATGTGAAGATTTTGAATACAAGAATTACTCACCCATAACAATGGGAGAGCATCTTCATTGAAACGGTTATGCTTGTGCAATTGTGCAGGTGTTTGGGATTTCTAAAGAATTTGGTGCCAAATGTATTAACTAGATGCAACTTTAGCTAGCTAAAATAACTGTTCGCCTAACCGGTATGGTTGTACCGGTCGAAATTTTGGTTTTGGTCCTCACTGGTTTTTAATGTGGATCGGGTGAACTGATACAAACCGACTAAATACTGATTTAACCTCTTTTCTCCAAGGTGCCGGACTTGCATAATATCCAATTCCGACTTTTACACCAAAGTTTTCTAGATGTTTAAGTTGTGATTTGTGAACATTGAGAATCAATTTGTTTTGCTATTAATAGGAATTTAACCTCATAAATTGTGTTTATTTTTACTACCTTATCAAAATTGTGTTTCTTCATTACTTTCACATTTACTACGTATTCAAAACATGTAAGTGTATTTAGAACGTAATATAAATACATTGCGC
>JAYMSM010000222.1:0-13188 GCA_036897885.1 Plantago crassifolia | reverse complement strand
CAGCGGGCTCGCGGAGACTGTCTCGCCGGAATCTTCAAGGTTAGACTTTTGTTTCTCCTTTCTTTTTTCTTTTTGAGCTTCTTGAGTGTTGGAAGGTATAGTTTATCCGTTCTTCCATTCTTGTAAAATCAAAAGTTTTGATTTTGATTTTGTTTTTGTTATTCCTTTCCTCCTTCCCTTTTTAAGGAAGTTGGGTTTCGAGGTGGAGCTTTGGAGAGGAGAACTGGGTCGAGACTTTCTGGACCGGAGCAAGTGGCGCACGGCAGCTAGTGACCGGAATTCTCCACTCGCAGAGGTGAGTAAATTTCGACCTGAACACTTTCTTTCTGTTGTCCTCTGCCTTGTTTTCTTTTGTTGGAGTATGTTGAAGTTGAAACTGAGTAACTGTAAATGGATGTCGGTATGTTATCCAGAAATGATAGTATGAAAGGATCTTCTTTTTTTTGGCGTGAAATGCTCGTAGGATCAGAACAGTTCGTTTATGGTATTGGATTTCTTGTGAATCGGTCAAGTGATTGCTATGAGTATGTGCTGAATTCGCGAAGTTTACTCGTAGCTGTGAGTATGCTGTAAATGATGGTCAGGTTGAGATCTCAACATGCCTTTAGACTGTTCTGAATCTGCGAATTTCCTTGATGTTGTAATCAGCACTAGACCTCATGCATTTACCCTTCAGTTTTAGGTTTGTTGTGATATAAAGTATATTTTACATTCGTGATTTTGTTACTGCTGTAAAAATTTCTTCATTGGTAGAGTCAAGAATATGATGAAACTCTTTGTATGAAGATGGTATGGTTGTTTTTTGTATGTGAATCATTGTGAGATTCTAAGTGTTTATAATCATGTTCGATTTAGTTTGTCTAGGAGTGTCATGGGTGAAGAAACACTCGACAAAAACACTGCTTTGGTCGTTTATGATGATCGGGAGGGACCCTACCCTCGAGGGGGGTGGCCCCTCAAATTCCTTGTTGAGAATCCTGCCAACACTCTTCAACTTAAAGAAGTAGGGGAACTTGTGGATATATTTGGAATGCCGAGGGAGCTTCCCAATTTATTAGACATTCCTACTAGTGACCAGAGGCCTGATTGGAGTTTCCCACATAGAATTTGTTTTTATGACATTGCCTTTAGGTTAGGACTTAGACTTCCTGTACATCCTTTCATCCAAAGTGTCCTCCAGACCTTGGACATTTCTCCAGCTCAGTTGGTTCCCCAAGGGTGGAGACTCCTGCTAGGTCTTATCTGTTTGAGTGATTTGAATGGGATTGAGATTTCAGTCGATACTTTGTTACACTCATACCATCCAAAGTGGTATAATCAAAAGATGGAAAGGGGTAGAGTTTCGTTCTGTTGCCGTCGCTCCGCACAACATTTGGTCGTGCTTAGTCCGATGAAGTGTGATAATGAGGATCCATGGAGAGAGCGATATTTTTTCGTAAATCGCAAACTCGCCTTTGGTAGGAACGGGATAGGCTTTCCCACTAAATGGACATTGGGTGGTATGTAACTTTCTTGTTGATTTCTGTATTTTTCATGTAGTGCTGAATCTCATGATCCTTTTTGCAGATTGGACGAGGATTCACGTTTCGACCCATCCTGAGGTGATTCAGAGTGTTGAAAAAATTCAAGATTTGCCGGAGCGGTACAGGAGGTGGGATTACTTGCTTCATCCAGAGCAATTGGTGAAGACTTCACTTTGGAGTCACTTGATAGAGGCGCCAGGTATGGAACCACAAGTTTTTGTTTCATGGGGACTCTTTCTTCCGTTTCTAATGTTGCTCTTATGTTTTTCATTTTCAGTCACGAGGTCCTTGTTTCTGAAGGATTACATTGATAGGATTATGTCGCTCCAATTGCCCAACTTTAAGATCCTTGGAAAAAATGCTAAAGGGGGCAAGGAGTCCAAAATCACAAAGAAGAGAAAGAAAGGAAATCCTGATGAGTTATGGGTTGACACTCCCCTAGATGCTTTAGATCCAGAAGATGTTGTTCCCTTGAGTACTTCCATCATGAAGCGGCGTGAAGGAAAAGAGCCCTATATGGACTTGGAGAATTTGGAGCAAAGTTTTTTAACTTTGAAATTAAGTGAAGATGCTTCTCTTTTTTCTGATGGAAGGGCCTTCCGTGGGGAGGAGAAGAAGCTCCTCCTTCCCAAAGATGCTAGGCACATGGATGGCATGGATTTAGATGAAGTTGCATCTCATGGTGTTGTGGAGTCTCTCCGGGTAGGTTTACTGTTTTTGCAAATTTTCTAAGTCTTTTGTAATTTTACGTACTGACTTGCACATGATACTTTGTTTGCAGACTACTCAAGTGCTTGTCTATCTGCAAGACAAGGTTGGTGTCTTGAGTTCTGAGAACAAAAATTTAAAAGATTCCAAGCGGGAGCTCGAGGATGAGTTGAAGGATCTGAAGTACAATATGGAGATGGAGCGTCGCGAGGCGGAGGCTAAATTTGAAGAGGACCACAAGGTGGTGACTGCGGAGGCTCAGAAACTCTTGGTACATGGGATTGCCAAGACCAAACTATATATGATGAAACAGTATGAAAAGGGGAAGCACACGAATTGGGAGGTTCAAAAGGAGATCGAGTCGTGCATTGAGGAGTTGGGTGATGAAGCTGCAGCGGCTCTAAAGGAGATAGAGGATTCGGACTCGGAGGAGTCCGAATGAGATGCGTGATATGCTTCCTTGGGAGTACATATTGTTGTGCTTATGTTGTTTTGACTCCAGTACTTGTATTGTGATGCTTTTGGGACTTGACATTATTGTAGTTTGCCTTCATGTTGTAGTGTAGTTGTTGTAGTAGGAGGATCTATTTTGGCGATGTAATGGAGCTCTCTGATTGAGCTTGGATATTTATTCTGAAGTATGATTTGGCCTTGCCTTTCTTTCAAATGCATGTCTATTCTTTGCACAAAATAAGGATGCTAGTTTTTTCAAATATAGTGAGCTTTCTGAAACAAGTTAAAAGCAATGCATTGTGAAGGGGACTCCCGGAGCAACAGGGGAGTCCAGAGATAGTTCATAATTAAATTATGGAATGGAAGTAGTAAATTTGCTTTCAAATTCTAAGGGTCTTTACGAAAACTTATAAGCAAGACATGCAATAGCTAAAAATTACTCCTCCATCACTGAAAAATGTTCAAGACTAGAACTCCAATTTTTTTATATGAATGATAGAGCATGCATAAATCAGTAAGTTTGGATGGAGTGCAAGTAACTTACTTGGATTACCTGTATGCAAGGCAATGTTGATATACCTCCCAGGAGTCGGACATAGGCGAGGCGTCTACTGCTTAATTGAAGACTCCGAAATTTCCATCATTTTGTCCCCCAGTGCAAGTGCAAGTCTGAAAGACTAGAGCTTGCATTTAGTGCTGAGCTCCTCATCTAGAATTTGGACTTCTTAGCCTCGTGGCTCCTGAAAGCTGGTCGGTGCAAGTCATTTGTGATGCAGCCACATTTTTGTGGCCAATCTTGCGTGACCAACCTCTTATTGTGGATTGATCATCAATTTTGAATGCCTCAGCTAGTCTAAGCCAAGGGGTTTTCACTGCCTGCCTGACTTAGACTAGATGAAGCGAGTCATAATAGATGTCCAGCCAGTAAGGTTAACGTGAAGACGCTTTTGTAATGGAACTTCATGTTACCATGTCTTGGATGAACTGACTGGAGTCTGATTGTAAAGCCTTGGCTTCACATGGTTTATCTGCGCGAAAAGTGTTTTGACCCCCCGAAGGGGGGCATTTTTAACCGACCTGCAGCCGGGTTAGTTAACCGGCCTGCCCCCAGTCAGATCGGCATTTTCGGGAGAACTTAATCTCAAGTGACAGTGTTTGTATGGTACCTTGCCGCATGGATAGTGTGGCTCCATGGCAGCGATCAGAGGTGGCGCTGAAGGTCGTCTTGCTCGCCTGAGTCTGTTGACCAGCGCCTTCCATGTAGTCAGATGATGGTATCATCTGAGAACTTGCTCTTTGATTCTATCTGCGAGCCAAAATGTTTTAGAGGACCCCCCTTGGGGGGGCGTTTAACCGACCTGCCAGCCGGGTTTGATAACTGACTTGCCCCTAGTCAGATCGGTGAAGTCTTTCCAAGATGTCAAAAATAAGAATAAAAAGAGTAGTACTGAAAATTAAAAGTAGTACCTCTTCAAGTGCACAGCATTCCAACTGTTAGCTACTCGGCGTCCTTCTTCTGTTTGTAGTTTGTAAGCTCCATTTCCTACCACCTTTGTTATTTGGTAGGGTCCTTCCCAGTTGGGTCCGAGCTTCCCTGAACCTGTTTCCTTCGTATTCTGAAAAACACGTCGGAGTACCCAGTCACCCTCCCTGAATGTGCGGAGGCGTATGTGTTTGTTGAAGTATTCTGCGGCCTTCTGTTGGTATGCGGCATTTCTGATCAATGCCTTTTCTCGAAGTTCATCAATTGCATCAAGTTCGTGCTCCAACTCAGTATTATTGCGTTGCTCGTCAGCCATCTCATATCTTGCCGTAGGGAGGCCAACTTCAATTGGGATGACAGCCTCTGAACCGTAGGTGAGGCTAAAGGGTGTTTCTCCAGTGGGAGTCCTTGGAGTGGTACGATAAGACCATAGCACCGCTGGCAACTCATCTGCCCAGGCTCCTTTGGCACGTGAAAGTCTTTTCTTCAAACTATTCATGATAGTTTTATTGGTGGCTTCAGCTTGCCCATTTGCTTGAGGGTATCTGGGAGTTGAGTATGTAAGCTTAATGCCCCATTCTTTGCAGAAATCCTGGAACTCATAGCTTATGAATTGTGAACCGTTGTCTGTGACTATTTCCTTTGGGACTCCAAACCTGCAAATCACATGTTTCCAAATAAACTTTTTTACCTCAGTGTCTCTTACCTGTTTGTATGCCTCTGCTTCCACCCACTTCGTGAAGTAGTCTGTGACTGCAAGCATGAACACTCTCTGTCCTGGAGCCGTGGGGAGTTTTCCGACTATGTCCATTCCCCATTTCATGAATGGCCATGGAGCAATTGATGAGTGCAACTTTTCTGCCGGGAGGTGGCTGACTTGGGAATGCCTTTGGCATGGATCGCATTTTTTCACGAAGTCTTTGGAATCATCTCTCATAGTTGGCCAGTAGTAGCCTGCTGTGAGTGCTCGGTTGGCAAGGCTTCTTCCTCCAGAATGGTTTCCGCACTCCCCTGCATGTATTTCAGTTAGAACATATTTAACTTCACTAGGGGTAATGCACCTGAGGAGAGGTCCTGAGAAGGACTTCTTGTAGAGTCTGCTCTTGTAGAGGGTAAATCGTGCTGCCTTTGCTTTCACCCTTCTTGCTTCGGTTCTGTCTTCTGGGAGTTGCCCACTTTCCAGGTACATGGTGATGGGTGTTGTCCAATTTGCATCTGTCGTGACTTCAACCACTTGTTCAACAGGGGGCTCCTCTTTCCAAGTTGCTGGCCATTGAGCATATACTACTGGGATTGTCACTGGAGTTGTTGTCTGTATGGATGCACCCAAGTTGGCTAGTGCATCAGCATGACAATTTTCAAGCCTTGGTACCTGCGAGATAGAAAACTCTTCGAACGCGACTTGCAACTCCTTGGCGAGTTTGAGGTAGGAGGCCATCTTGGAGTCTCTAGTTTGGTAAGAGCCCTGCAATTGGTTAACAATTAATTGGGAATCAGATTGTACCTCAAGTCGGCGGATGTCCATGTCCTTGGCTAAATTTAGGCCAGCTATGAGGGCCTCGTACTCAGCTTCATTGTTAGTTGTTTTGAACCCACATCGAATTGCTCGGTTGATGGTATCTCCTTCTGGTGAAGTCAATGTTATCCCAAGGCCGCTTCCCTTGGTGCTGCTGGATCCATCTACTGATAGCTTCCAGGGGAGGCTACATTTTTCCTGCAAACAAAGGAGCTCCTTTTCTGCTTGAGTAACCTCACCTGGAGTGAAGTCTGCAATGAAGTCTGCTAGAGCTTGTGATTTGATGGCGGTGCATGGATGAAAGGTGATGTCGTGTTCACTAAGCTCCACTGCCCACTTGGCAAGTCATCCAGAGAGCTCCGGTTTGTGCAGGATATTACGGAGTGGGAAGCTGGTGAGCACCACAATTGGGTGGCACTGGAAGTACGGTCTCAATTTCCTTGCAGTAGTGACTAGTGCGAGAGCTAACTTCTCCAATTGGGTGTACCTGGATTCTGCATCCAAAAGAGATTTACTTACATAGTAGACTGGGAGCTGGCATCCTTCTTCTTCTCGGACTAGAACCCCGCTTAGAGCGGTCTCGGACACTGCAAGATAAATGATCAATCTTTCTCCATCCTTCGGCTTGGAGAGTATAGGTGCCTTGGTGAGGTAATTTTTTATCTGTTGCAGGGCCTCCTCACATTCTTGTGTCCACTGGAATTTTTCACACTTCCTCAAAGTATCAAAGAATGGACGGCACTTCTCTGATGACTTTGGGATGAACCTACTGAGGGCGGCTAGCCTCCCAGTTAATCGCTGCACATCTTTAACACACTTGGGGGAGGGGATGTTAGAAATAGAACGAATTTGGTCAGGGTTAGCTTCAATACCTCTTTGAGTGACTAAGTACCCAAGGAATTTCCCAGAGGAGACTCCAAAAGAGCACTTAGCTGGGTTCAATTTCATGTTGTACCTGCGGAGGACAGAGAAGGCTTGGCGTAGGTGATCAAGGTGTTGATCCGCCACCAGAGACTTTACCAACATGTCGTCAATGTATACTTCCATGGTGTCTCCCAGCATGCTTGAGAACATGCGATTAACCAAGCGCTGGTAGGTAGCTCCTGCATTTTTTAGTCCAAAAGGCATAACTTTATAACAGAATGTACCTCTCTCTGTGATGAATGACGTTTTCTCCTGGTCCTCCGGATGCATCAAAATTTGGTTGTACCCGGAGAATGCGTCCATGAAGCTAAGTAACTCATGACCTGCAGTGGCATCAACCAACATATCTATGTGAGGGAGTGGGAATGAGTCCTTCGGGCAGGCTTTGTTGAGGTCCGTGAAGTCGATGCAGACCCGCCACTTGCCATTCTTTTTCTTTACCACTACTACATTTGCCAACCAGTCCGGGTAGTGCACTTCCCGTACTGAACCTATATCAATCAATTTCTGAATTTCCTCGTTGATGACTTTGTTGCGTTCTGGAGCGAACTTCCTTCTCTTCTGTCTAACTGGAGGGTGGTCAGGATCCACCTGGAGTTTATGAGTGATGATCTCCGGGTCGATTCCGGTCATGTCCGTGTGAGACCAAGCGAAGCAATCATAGTTCTCTGCAAGGAAGGATATCAATTGGTCCCTTAGTTCTGGTTTCAATCTCGCCCCAATCTGAACTTTGTGGTCTGGGTGGTCTGGGTGAATTTGAACTTCGTCGAGCTCCTCCATATCTGGTTGGTTTGGATCTGATGGAGGATTAGCTCCCTGTAATTGCTATAATTCTGCAGGCTTTGGTTTCAATGCTTCCATGTAGCACGATCTGGCATCTCTTTGTTGGCCAAGGATCTCCTTCACCCCCCACTTGGTAGGAAAGCGGACTACTTGGTGATAGGTCGAAGGTACTGCTTTCATTTCGTGAATCCAGGGCCTACCGAGAATTGCATTGTAGCTTGAGGGGCTGTCCACTATCAAGAATTTTGTAGGCAAGTTCACACCTTCTGCATAGATTGGGAGGGTGACACTGCCAACAGTATACTTTCGCTCCCCACTGAATCCATATAGTGTTGTGGGTTGACGGAGGATAGATGTTTCTTCTATTCCCATCTCTGTCAAGGCAGCTAGAAAAATGATGTTAGCAGAGCTCCCATTGTCAATGAGAACTCTCTTCGTAAGGCAATTTGCAATAAGAATTGAAATAACAAGAGCGTCCTCATGAGGACTAACTAACTGTTTGGACTCATGGTCTGAGAAACTAATAATTATGTCAGAGGATGGAGCCTCACTTACTCTGCGAGCATCGGGCTCAGACCTTACCGTTTGCCTGGTGTGGCATTTTGCAGCGGAGTAGGAGATGCCACTGATCTCTGACCCTCCAGTGATTACATTAATTACCTTGCTAGTTTGAGGAGCTTCTGGCGGATCAGTGTCTTGCCGGTTGGCTAGGGTTTTCTTACCTCTTTCAGAGAGGAACTCCGTCAGGTGTCCCCTTTTGAGCAACTCAGCCACCTCCAACCTCAGTGAGATGCACTCGGCCGTAGTGTGTCCGTGATCTCCATGGTATTCACACCACTTGCTAGAGTTTCTTTGATCTGGAGGTGTCTTCAGCTTGCCGGGCCATCTAACTTTGTCCCCCATACCTTTCATAACGGCAACACACTCTGTGGGTTCAATCGTTAGGGTGTACTCTGGTGCTGGCGGTCGGCCTTCCATTCTCCTATGTTGAGGACGGCCTGGATTTTCTAAAGGTCCACGCCTTCTTTCTGTTGGGTACGGCCTGGATCGATAGTCTGGAGCTCTCCGATCAACACGTCTGTCAGCTCTGGGCTCCCTACGATCGTTCTGACTTGTCATATGTGGTCTGTTTGCATCGTCCTCCTCCCACTTGATTTGTGCCCAGGCCTTAGCCAACACATCCTCCATAGTCCTACAAGGATACATGGTGAGTTCCTTGTACAGTCCTGAGTTTGGAGGTAACCCCTTGCGGAAGGCAGCAACGGCGGTGTCTTTGTTGCAATCTGGAATTGACACCTTCTCTCTATTGAACCTCCCCACGTATTCCCTGAGAGATTCGTTAGGCCTTTGTCGGACGCGATACAAGTCGTCCGATAGTTTCAAAAGTTTATGACTACTTGCAAATTGTTCCACAGGGCAATCATTTAATTGAGCGAAAGATGAAATGAAATTATTAGGAAGATTAGTGTACCATTGCAAGGCCGGTCTGATCAAGCTTTACCCAAATCCTTTGCACATGCACGCTTCACGAAGTTCCCTCGGAATAGCTACAGTAAACATCTGTTGTCTGTATTACGACACGTGATCATCCGGATCTGTTGTTCCATCGTACATCCTCATTGTTGGAAACATGGAATTCCTGGGCATTTCTGCCATTGCTATGTCATCAATAAATGGAGAATCTGCGAAGCTATTGGGGAGACTTCGTTTGATCGGTATGGGTACGCCGGGAATCCTTTGAATCAATGTTTCCACATGGGCCAACCTCTGAGCGACTATATCGTCCTCTGGTCGGGGTAAAGTATCTTGTCTTCCTGCAAGGTTAGTACCACGAGAAACACAGGGCTCAACTGTGTTTTGAATCATACCAGAATTTTGGTTCATTCCAGCCCTTGGCGTGGCGGGGTGCTCGACATTCACCACAGGAGGTTGCTCTTGTCTAGCTATTCTTCATTCAGGCCGAGGGTTGTTGTCAAATGACATCCTCCGGAGCACCTGGCGACGGTTGGTTTCATCATCAGTGTCATCATCATTGATGTCTTCAATTATCAACATACCAAATTCAGGATGTCGAGTACTTTGAACATTTCGACCTTGTCGGCTAGTGCCAATGTCCTCCGTATTGTACGAGTCTATTTGTCTTCGCAAGTTGGCATTTTCATCTTCGAGAAAGCGTAACTTCTCAGCACTCTCTTGCATCTGCTTAGTTAGAACGGAAATCTGGGCTGAGAGGTCAGATGGCACACCTTCTGGTGGAGTAGTCATTACAAAATCACGAAGTTGTGCGAGTCTTATGATAATCGGGGCCCCACGGTGGGCGCCAAATTGTAGACGTCTGAATCTACAATTGAATTTTTAGTTAGGCACCGATTACCTGCAACGCAACACAACTGGAAGGGTGCGTAAGAGTACTTAGGGCACCGGTGTGGTGCCGGCCTAAGACGCTCCGACGCTCAAGATAGATAAGTTTTGGAATTGATAGAAATTGGTAAGTAAAGTAGATGCGTAATGATATAGCAAACCTGAGTTCTTCGTTGAAAGTAGAGGGCGAAAGAGGTAAACGATCAAACCTTCTAATTTTGTGCGATGGAATGAATTGAGTGAAATTGTTGTAGACAGCTTACACGAGAATGCTTTTTGATGTTGATTGTCGGAGTAAGTAGATGAATTGATTATGGTTACTTGTTGTGAATCCCTCCCTCCTTGATGGTATTGCTAGCCCCTTTTATATAGGTCTCCATTGTACCGTTAGCGAAGTAGACCGTTGCCTCCTTTCATTTCTCATTCAATGTAGACGACCAATATAGACCATTGCAACGTTTGACGCCATTACTGAGTAGATACGACTCCTCGATGATTGTAACGGCTAAGGGGTAGGGTTTCGGGAGATTGACGCTCTACAAGTGTAACAGTCTACATACAATTGTCTTGGAGCTCGGCGCTCTACATTTGTATAGGTCTACATGTGGTTCAGAGCTCGGCGCTCTACATTTGTATAGGTCTACATGTGGTTCCGAGCTCGGCGCTCTACATTTGTGTAGGTCTACATGTGGTTCAGAGCTCGGCGCTCTACATTTGTATAGGGGCGGCGCTGTAGACGTTGATGGGCCTTAGAGCTCGGCGCTCTTTGTAGAGATTAGAGCTTGTGCTCTAGATATGATTTCACCGCTTAGAGCTCGACGTTCTACATCGGTGATTAGAGATTGGCTCTCTACATAGATGATGTGAGCTTGGTGCTCTACATCGGTGACTAGAGATTGATTCTCTACATAGATGATGTGAGCTTGGCGCTCTACATTGGTGACTGGAGATTGGCTCTCTACATAGATGATGTGAGCTTGGTGCTCTACATAATGCTTAGGCTATAGAGCTTGGCGCTCTACACATCAATTGGAGCTTGGCGCTCTATAGAACTTATTATGAACTAGAGCTTGGCGCTCTACGTATATACGAACATGCGGATGTTGGTCATGCCATACAAATGAGTCGATGTAGAGAGTTATTGGGCTCATTCACTCAATAAGCCCAATTGCAATTTTTGGCTAATACAGTTTGTCCCCCACTCTTGGGGTTAAGAAGCGTTTGAGCCCAAGAGTATAGTTGCGCTACATGATATACACCACTTCTCAGTAGCATAGTTTTTTCTGAAACCCACTCGTCTTGGGCTCTAGCATTATGGCATATAATTTCCATTCCACTCAGCGCGGACTCATAGGCTTATTGAGGTGATTTTAACATTATGGAGAAGTAAACAAGTAAAGTAAGTGTAGATGAGTAAACAAGTGAAACAAGTGTAGACAAGTGAAACTAGGGAAGCAAGTGTAGACAAGTGAAACTCCTTTTGCTATTTATCATAAAATTACTTGGTTCACACTTTAGGTGAATAAATGTTGATAATCAAATCTTCAAGTGTTATATAGACAAGCAAATGTCGTGGGCCTATGTAGACCAACTCGAGCTGCCTTATTTGTAGACACTCTGACTAACTTAAATTTTAGTTCAAAAAGTTGAATGGTCACATCCTTGTTTGAGCAGATAGCAAGCACATGGGTCTCTACTGACCAAGAAAATATTCTAGTGATAATTTGTAGATACACAATTTGCAGTGCCTATTTTTCGTAGACCATCTATAAACTATAACAACTCACCTCTTCCAAAGCTTGTCCCATCTAAATTTTTGTAGACAAATGATAGTTATCATCTTACTTGTAGATAATGACATTCTTCACTCGTACATATGGGCGACTCCCCAGTCCAAGTGTAAGCCTTGCTAGCTTGCGCTTGGACTTTACTGTTCTTAATTCCCTCCAAATTAGTCATCCTTCACGAAGAGCTTGAATTCAGGAGTTCACTGTAAAAATGTTCATAAGTGGAACCCCGAAGTTACCCGGGGTGGTAAATCGATCTGCCTAGACCACCCTCTTTCACTAGTCAGATCGGGTTTATTTTGAGAGAAATTTATCTCAAAGCACATAAGAAAAACAATTGTAGCCATACCACATACCTTGGAGACTAGAAGTTCCTGGTAGTGAGTGACAAGTTCCTAAGCGAGCTGGAGAGTAATGTATCTACAAAACACTTGTTAGGGGACCCTGGAGTTACTCGGGGTGGTTAAAGGGTTGACGTTGGTCTCGTGCCAATCTTGGTCTCGGGTCAATAGGATATGGATTAACACGATATTCGGGTGCCTTTCTCTCCACACGTCGATCTGCTCTTGCTTCTCTTTGGCTAGTACGGTGCACAACACTTGCCTGCTTAAGCACATCCTTCATTGTGTGACATGGGTATTTCGTGAGCTCCTTATAAAGGTCTGAGTTTGCTGGCAATCCTTTTCGAAATGCATTTACAGTAGTGTCTTTGTTGCAAACTTGCAATCAGGTATTGAGACCTTTTCCTGATTGAACCTTCTGACGTAGTCCCATTGCAAGGCCGGTCCGATCAAGCTTGACCCAAATCCTTTGCACATGCACGCTTCACGAAGTTCCCTCAGAATAGCTACAGTAAACATCCGTTGTCTGTATTGCGACACGTGATCATCTACATCTGTTGTTCCATCGTACATCCTCATTGTTGGAAAATTGAAATTCCTGGGCATATCTGCCATTGCTATTTCATCAACAAATGGAGAATCTGCAAAGCTATTGGGGAGACTTTGTTTGATCGGTATGGGTACGTCGGGAATCCTTTGAATCAATTCTTCCACATGGGCCAACCTCTGAGCGACTAATCGTCCTCTGGTCGGGGTAAAGTATCTTGTCTACCTGCAAGGTTAGTACCTCGAGGAACACGAAGCTGAAATGTGTTTTGAATTATACCAGAATTTTGGTTCATTCCAGCCCTTGGTGTGGCGGGTAGCTCGACATTCACCACAGGAGGTTGGCCTTGTCTAGCTATTCGTCCTTCAGGCCGAGGGTTGTTGTCAAATGACGTCCTCTGGAGAACCTGGCGACGGTTAGTTTCATTATCAGTGTCATCATTGTTGATGTCTTCAATTATCGGCATACCATATTCAGGATGTCGAGCACTTTGAACATTTCGCCCTTGTCGACTAGTGCCAATGTCCTTCGTATTGTACGAGTCTATTTGTTGCCGCAAGTTGGCATTTTCCTCTTCGAGAAGGCGTAACTTCTCAGCACTCTCTTGCATCTTCATAGTTAGAGCGGCAATCTGGGCCGAGAGGTCAGATGGCACTCCATCTAGTGGAGTAGTCATTACAAAATCACGAAGTTGTGCGAGTCTTATGATAATCGGGGCCCCACGGTGGGCGCCAAATTGTAGACGTCTGAATCTACAATTGA
>JAYMSM010000221.1:0-13196 GCA_036897885.1 Plantago crassifolia | reverse complement strand
GAAGGAGAAAGGAAAAAAAGAGAAATGAGGAATCGAAAAGAAATAGAAAAAGAAATAAATATAATATAAGAACTCTACTCCTGTTTTGTTGTTGTTCATAAGCTATTAAAAAAGCCAAAGGGTTGGATGAAAAAAATTAGCTGCAAGTAATTATGTATAGAAAGTGAAGTAAATTAAGTAAAAAAGGTGAAGTAAATAAAGGATCGTGTATATATATCTTTCTATTTTATATAAAGTTTTGTCATTCCATTCAGAAATTCCTAGACTAGATAAATAATTGTGTATAGAAAGACATTCTGGTTCGCTTTCAGGTTTTTTTTTATTCTATAGTATAGATATAGTATAGAACTTTCTCCTATTTTCCACAAAGTTTTTGAATAAGGGCCCAAAAAAGGTGTTTTAATTTTTATAGGGTTCTATTTACTGTAGAATCAATTCTTTTATGGAGGTTTCTCCTTTTTTGGGGGTCTGGAAAAGAAGGCAGGAGCATTGGATATAGAATAATAATTAAGTAAAAATATAAAAAGGGAAAGTAAAGAAGGCTTCACAAAAGCAGAAAAGAATTCAATAGGAAACCACGTTCTAAACCTGAAAAAAATACTTGTACAATAGATATCAAGATCCAACAAAAAAAGGGTTTGGCAATAGAATTATAGCACAAAGAAGGAAAGTAAAAAAATAAGAGCTTGGGGGTATTAAACCTATAGAATTTCTTTCTATACCTCTAAGACTACAACAATGCTTAGTCGATATGCTTTATAAACTAACCTAAATCATTAACAAAAATGTAGAATTAAAAAAGGTTTTTCCTAGACGGAAACGTTAGAAAAACCCCGGTATTGTAGAAAATAAAAGAAAAGGGAAGCCAGAAACAAACAACATAAAGAACTACACGGATCAGAGTGAGAGAGCACTCAAAGACATCAGGAGCCCTCGACGACATCAAACCACAAACTATTAAGTACAAAAAATTAAAATAAAAGAATGCAAGAGGATACTCCTTGGCAGGATCGTGAAATATAATATCGAAAAGTATGAAAATTAAAAAAAGAATCAGAAAACAAAAAAAGAGAGAAACAAAAGAAGAAAACAAAAGAAATGCTCTGGAAAGATCGAAAAAGACAAGAAAAAATGAAAAAAAGGGGAAAAATTAAAAAATAGAAAAACAAATACATAAATAAAAAGAATAAATTAATGGATCAACCAAAAAATAATAAATCTAGAAATATATTTAGTAAAATTTAGTAAAATAAAAAGTTCAAGTTATATAGAAAAATATATATAGAAAATAAAATACTATAAATAATCCTAGTGAAAAATAGTAACTAAGAATAGTTTCATTCAATACATATGATATGACATATATCTTGAATTTCTATTATTGATATCTTATAGTTATATATATGGACAATAAAAAATAAAAAAACAAAGATGATGGGAATCTTCTAAATAGTACTATAAGTCATGCTGCCCCTAATTCTAAGTATCGAATACAATCAAAGGCATTGAATGAAGGTCCGACGGCATGCTGGGCTGGAGATGCCTTGTCCTTTCTTTCGGCACCACAAGGTAAAAAAGTGGGAGCTTTGAGTTAGAGAGAGATAGAAATGAAAAAAATTTGCCTGAAGTAGATTTCCATGAGTAAATAAAGTTTATTTAGTTAAAGAAATCTTCTAAAAGAACTTGAAAAGAAAGTAAAAAGTACACAGAATAGGGAGAAGGATGAGGGGAAAATGATAGGACAAAGATGGGACAAGAAAACCCGAAAAACCCAAGTTGACAGAAATGCAATCTACTCGTTCGCCTTAACAATCAAAATGAAATCACTACTACATCAAAAAATCACGCTTAAAAAGATACACAAAGAAAGAACACAAAAAAACAATAGCCAAGCCCATAAATCGATAGAATAGATTTCACTTCTTCTTTTTTGACTTTATTACTTTATAAAATATACAAAATAGAAAAATATATAAAAAAATATAGAATAGAGAAATAGAAAGAATGAAATAGTATAGTCAATCAAATCTCCCCAGACAGAAAGTTTACACAACAGAAAGAGTTCGTTTGGAGTGGGAGAAAGAAGAGAGAATTAGTCCCAACTCACTACACACACCTAAGTCTATATGTAAGTCTATATGAATCAAATATGCTCGTAGCCCTTCAAAACCACTACCTAAAATAATCCTTGTTTTCTTAGTTTTTTCTAAAGGAAGAAGCGAGCCTAAGTTAAAATCCTTTATAAAAAATATAGTTGCATAGAGTATAGAAGAAGAAGAAGAAAAATGATCAACAACATGGAAAAATGAAACTGCGGATCAGATCCAAGATTTGAAAAGGTATTCCATCAATAAACAACATATAGAACTGCGCATGAAAGAGCACTCAATGACATAATTCAAAAACCCTCGAAAGAGAATGGATGACATATTTTCTACTATAGCTTACTATAGCTACAGCTACACCATAGTAACAAGTAAAAGCACCCATGTAGTAATCGAATCGGAAAAAAGAATAAAAAATAAGTTCAAAAAGACGAAACATTTTGTACTAAAAATAGGTGATTAAGAAAAAGATTTTCTAATCAATGGATTCACAAAGTATCCAATCCAAAAGCTCTTCGATTTCTTTCTATACCTGAAAAGCACGACAAAGGAAAGAGAAAAAGCAAATTCCAGAAAATAGACCTCAGGCCTATCCTTGGAAGAATCAATGAAACAGCACTGAAAGGCAACGGATTCATACGTTCTACTACCAAAAAGCGTAAGATTGCCTAGAAGAGAAGTTTACTGAAAATCCAGTGTAAAACAAGAACAGAGAAGAAAAAAAGAAAGAGAAAAGAAGTCAGAGTAAAAAGGAGAGCAGAAAGAAAAAAGAAAGAAAGTAAAAAAGATAGTAGTTAAATCGTAGTTAAAAGCAGAGTCAACAAAAATTATAGAATAAACAAAGTACTTTCAATTAAATGAAACATAGAATAATATAAAATAAAATATAGAATAAAGAAATTGCACTCAAGAAAATCTCGAAGAAAGTCAACTTAGAAATAATGAATGAGACCTATACTCCAGAAAGCGAGTCAATGCACCGAAAGAGAAAGAACAACCTTCTGACACCTAGTTTCCACAAAGAGTCAGGGCTATGGCTAACCTAAAACCTATAGAGAAAAGACAAAATCCACGCATTTCATTATTTCATTTTTTCTTAGTTCCATAAGCTTCTCGTAAAAGCATACACAATTTGAAGAAAGCACCTTGGGTTCGAATCTTGCTTACTAAGACTAAGTAATCCTGGAAAAATTCATTTATATATATATATAGTAATAGTAACGTGTATAGTTCAAAATAGAAGGAGTATTTTCTTTCATAGTTTCATAAATACATAAAAAACATGTTGAAAATAAACAAAACAATAACGAATGAAAAGAGGGAGGAAGAAGAATATCTTTCACGTATATGAAACGAAAGCAATTATGGAAATTGAAAAGAGGCCCAACCAGCCCCGAATGCTAGCTATACTATAGCTATAGAAAAAGAAATCACAAGGAATACGTTGACCTAGACTAGGCATACAAAAGACATTGTCCTTATTTTTCTGCAAAAAAGGAAAAGAGTAGGATTATTTACTTACCATTGTAGAGTTGAGAGTCAAAGAGAACTTTTCAACTAAAAAAAGAAGAAATTAAGTACCAGGACGAAAACGAAAGAAGAAGAGAGAGAAGAAAGAGAAGAAAAAACAGGACAAAAAAAAGAGAGAGAAAAGAAAAAAAAAGACAAGTAAGAGAAAGAGAGAATCAGAGAAAGAAAAGAGAAAAAGAAAAAACACAAAGAGACAGACAGGAAGAGAGACAGAAGTACAGAG
Organism: Plantago crassifolia; assembly: GCA_036897885.1. Lineage (NCBI taxonomy): Eukaryota > Viridiplantae > Streptophyta > Magnoliopsida > Lamiales > Plantaginaceae > Plantago > Plantago crassifolia. Next base: position 9,338 of record JAYMSM010000221.1, on the reverse strand, counting down.
GAAGAAGAAAAAGGAAGGAAAAAGAATCAGAAGAAATCGAAGAGAGAAGAAGCACAAAACAAAGAAAAGCAACATTTATTTTCGTCCATTCTCGTTAGAGAGAAAGGAGAGTTCCTCTGTGATTCGAAGCGAAGCAAAAAAAGTGCGTGCTGGAAATCCAAGGGATTGTCGTCCATTCTTGAACCGAAAGGATGAAAAGTACCAACCTTCCTACTCTATCAAGAAATATTCCCTGAAAGAAAATACAGACTAGTACTTCTTTGGAACTACCCAAGAAAAAAAGTAGAATAAAGAAAAGACCTTGCGAACAATTGACTTCCATTTTGGTCCCGTCCATTCTCTCTTCGACTTCTACTACTAGCTATTTCTTACTTCTTTGCTGTCTTTTGTCGATCTCGCGATCTCTTTTTTTACTTCTTTTCTTGTCCTCCAGTCTCTACTCTATCCTTTTCTTTACTAGACATTTCTTACTTTTTTTATTGTCGTCCATTTCCAACTAAACAACAACGAGAAATCGAAAAAAGAAAGAAGTGAAAGTAGAAGTTGTCGTCCATTTCTAACTCTAACTAATGGAACTAATAGAAAAAAAGAGAAATCGAAAAAGAAAGAAGACAGTCGAGTCTACCTAAAAATCTAGGGCTTGCAAGGAATAGAATAGACAAAGAGGAGACCCATCTCAATCACAACAGAGCAAGGAATTCCGTATAGAAAGATCAGACCAATCTCGAAAAAGAGAAAGGAATAAGGAATCTAGTAGAAAAATAATCCCAACTCAATCACAACAGATCAAGTAATGGCGTATAGAAAGAAAAAGGAGTGAGTCTTGAAAAAGTCAATCAAGGAATTTCGTATACAAAGATACAAAGAGCCAACAAACAAGACAGGGACTCGAGCGAGAAAGAAAAAGAATGGAACATACAAAGAGTGCACGAAATTGAATCAGAATCAATTAGGGAATGGCGTAGAGAAAGATAGATCTACGCACCAATCAATCGCTTTCCAGGAATGGACTATAGATAGAAAGAGTGCACGAGAAAAGAAAAAAGAGAGAGAAAGAGACAGAAAGATAGAGACAAGAAAGGAGGAAGAAAAGAGAAAGAATTTCACCATTGAAACAAAACATTGAAAGCAGATGTAGGAATGGGATGAGATTAGGAACAGAATGTGACGGAAAAAAAAGACAGATACTGGTAAAAATCCTTTTGCAAGAAAAAAAGAAAATTTAGGAAAAAGAAAATAAAGAAAAGAAGAAAAACGATGCCAAAAAATAGAATAGCAGAAAGAAAGCTTGTATAGATATGAGAAATATCTATATAGTCTATAGTTAAAGTAAAATATTCCATTATTTCTATTTTAGTAATTCGAGTAATTTGAATGGAAAAGAAAGTGCACCGACCGGCCCAATCCCAAAGCATGATTGGAATATGCTCGTTAGTCTTCAAAATCACTACATTTCTAAAGTCGGTCTTTATTTTGTTTTTCTTATTTATTTTTATTTATTTTTATTCCAAAAAAGAGGCTCGCTTAGTCTTACTTAGTTATAATTCGAGATAATAATAGATTAAATAGTAGTAGAAGAATTCTAGTTATATTAGTTATAGTAACTATAGTAGTATAGATATAGTAAGTAGTAATAGTAGTATAGATAGTAGTATAGTAGTTATGTTGAAAGTATTTTTATTGTATTACAAATCCATTCCAATAATAAGTGCATCGATAGAAAAATAAATAGAAAAAACAAACAAGAGAAAGAAAAAACGAAAAGCGAGCAAGGAACACAGGGTAGTGACCAAAGAGTCGGCACTTCGAAGGGCCCCGAGCTGGGTTGAAAAAAAAGGATTCGCGGCGAAATGAACAAAAAAACTCGACGTAGAGATGCACGAGACTTAGTTATTGTATGCCAATATAAAAAGTGTTCACCAACCTCCTCATACAAAGCCGAGTCTCGAAGTGAAGAAAAAAAAAGAAAGAGGGAAAGACCAGAGTCTAGATAGAAAAAGAAGAAAGCAATAAAAAGAAACAAAATAAGAGAAAGAAGAAAAGAAAAAAAGAGGAATGGAAAATAAAGAAAAATACAAAAGAGAAAGAAAAGTAAAAGAAGAAAGACAAAAATCAAAAAGAAAACAAGAGAGAAGACAAGAGAGAAGACAAGAGACAGAAAGAAGAAGTGGAAATACAAGACAAGGAAAACAAAGAAGAATACCAAAAAGAGAAAAGAATAATAAGAAAAGAAAAAGCTATCAAAGAAGAAAAAACCAAGAAAGCTAAAAAAAGAGAAGGCACTAACAAGGGTACTCCAAGCTCGGAAAGAATTCTACTGTACATCTATATTATAACAAGAGCCCTAAAGCCTAAAACAGAGGGACGAGGCTTGCTTTCTTTTATTACTAATTTTATATTATATACATTATAGATATAATAAAATACAACATTATGAAACCAGATGTGCTATAAAAACCTGAAAGACCCTAGAGCTGTCAGTAGAAAATAAAATAATAAAGAGAGAGAATGAACGACAACAAAAGAGAGACAGAAAAGAAGAGAGAAGAGAGAGAAAAACGAGAGAAAAGAGAAGAAAAAGACAAGGCAAATAGAAAAAAAAGAAACAAGAGAAATATAGAGAAAGAAGGATAGGAAGCAACTTCCTTCCTCTTGATTGACCCAAATCCTTGATGGAAAAACCTGCTTTCTGAAATGACCGGAAACGATGAAAAAGGGGAAAGTAATAGAAATCTCCTTAGAAACAATTAATTGATCTGGTTTTTTCAATAAAACAAGACACCTTTAGAAGGTTCCACAATCCCCGTTATTATTAATAGAAAAATAAAATAGACTAATGCAATTACTAATAAAAAGATATTATTATTATATAGATCGAGATCGAAGGCGTCAGTGCACTGACCGAAAATGAAATGGAAATGCACTTGCAAGACGGAAGCGGACATCCTCATTAAGGAACAAGTCGTTCTTCAGTAATTGCATTGGAAAATCTAGAAATCATTCCATTAATTCTATTCAGACAACCCTTGGAGTAAGATACGTTACAATATAGAGACAACAAAAGGAGAGCTAGAAGAAGGAAAAATTTCGACAACAGGAGAGCCTATGAAGGCCATACAGAGGAGAAAAGACTCTTACTGAGCGATGTTATCCCCAACCTAGACCTCATTTCCTGTATTGACTAAAAAAAACGGGCGTAAAGAGAGCTCCGTACGGAGAGAGACAGCAACCGCCGAAAAAACTGGATTTCAGAGACATATCATAGTGAATATGGTCTTGTACAAGTACAAGAGAGACGAAAATCCAACAAACGTTTCTTTTCCTCCATAAGTGAAAGAAAATCTTCTGACCCAATAAGGAAGGGAGGATCTTCTCATTCTCATACTATCATACTATTATAAAAATAATAATATAGAATATAGATAAAAGATCATTCTGGAAAGTGAAAGAATGGAAAAATTTCCACAGAAATCTCCTGAAACAAAAGAAGAAGGACAAGAAAGAGAATCAAGAGAGTCAGAAGAAAAAAAAAGCCTGCCCAATAGGAAGACCCTCGACCTGTAAAAAAATGAATATGAAATCACTTGCACATTATAATTATAAAAAATATAATTTCTATATAATTATAATAAATCATATATATGATGAATGAGAATCGTAGAAGGTTCCCATTCCACTAAGAATCAGAGATCAAGAAAGATGAGATCAGAACGAGAGGAGGGCGAAAGAAAAAACAAGAGGAAGATATCTCAACGAAAGTGAACTCTTTCGAAAAAGATTTCCCGTCGACAAACGAAAAAGAGAAAAGAAAGAGTGCACAAGCCAACCCTGAGTTGTCCGAAAAAGAAAAGAAAAAAAAAGAGTCTTTATTCAAAAAGAAAGACACTCAAAGAAAAATAAGGAGAGAAGAAGTCTAAAGGCATTTTTTTTGAGAATCCTCGCATTGATTGGAAGACTGTTGTGTAGAAGAGAGTTGGCCTGGTTCCAGTAAAGAGGAAAATGACATGACGAAGAAGTCTTCTTTGTGCTATTTTCAAGGCTATGATTAACAATTGAGAAACTCCTAATTAATCGATAGGGAAAGGAAATCTGAACAAGGAATGCTGCTTCAGGCAAACAATAAATTAGACTAATTGTCCAGGAAAATCTATTCAATCGAAAACGAAATGTAAATAATTAAACAAAGACTTTTTATTTTAGGATAGATGGGAAAGTACACAGTTTTTACTTTCAACCCCAGAAAGACCTTTTTCTAAAGGCTAAAAGTTAACTGAAGTAAAAAAACGTGTGAATAAGAAAAGAATAAGAAAAGTGAGAAATGAAAAAAGACGGAAAAGAAGAGAAAGAAAGACAATAGAAAAGAAGAGATTGAAAAAAACTGGGATTATAGAAGTCAGAAAACAGAAAACAAGTACTATCTATCTATTTTGTGAAGTAGAAAATATAGAAAGCTCAAACACTACATACAGGATTCGATTAGCCAGAAGTCAGAGAGAAAAGGAAAGGGAGAAGACGAAAAGAAAACAGTCGAACAGAAAGAATCGAAGGAAGATCTCTTATTAGAGATCGGGCAGAAACATAGTACATATGTTCCGTAAAATAGAAATCTTCCATAAGCCAGCTTATGCAAAATCCATGGAATATTTTTAATTATTCTTTCGAATTTAGAATAGAGAATTGTTATAGATGTAGAGTAGCACAGTCAATGCAAATTTCAGCATAAGAAATTTTCTATGTTTCTTAAAAAAATTATTATTACGTTAAGTAGTCAGAATTTCAACAAAAAAAAGGAAAATAGCTGCGATGTACAAAATGAGACTATAAGAGGGGAAAAAATGATATGAATTTAGGTCAAAATCTGTCAAACCCACAAGTCAAGAACAGAATTGCCCGCCCCGCTAGTAAATGAGTTCTCCGGTAATTCATTGATAAAATTCTATTTCAAAATCTGTTCGCTTCCATTTGTTTTTCCGGATTTGGATCGTTACTTTAGAGAAATGAAAATATGTGTCAGAATGCTCACTAGGGAGAAAAAGGGACTCGAGGTCACCAAGACACACGATGGTCTAAAGGCGGGTCTATAAAAGCTCAATCACTAAATAGATTCTGTGTTCGCGGTGGGAAGATCTCAAAAATAGAAAGGTGGAGTTAGATGAAAAAAAGAAGGCTTTGAGGAAGCGAAATAAATGATACTTCCCGAAAGAGGAACAGGGCTTACATGTGCAGGATGGGATCAAAAGAAGTAGTTGCTGTAAGGTGATCATAACAAGGTCTAACTGCTTATCAAGTTTCAGAGACCAGCTCCGAGACCGATTCCACCAGTAAAGGTTTTTTCGAATTGTAATACATCTTTTCTTCGTGGAGCCATTTAAGGCGGGGAAGGGAAAGTTCCGAAAGGGACTAAGCATCTTAGAGTTCAGGTCTCTGTCTTTTCTTTTTGACCGATAACCCAGAGAAAGGTAAACAAAGGAAACACATGGGAAACAAGTATCACGGCGAAAAGGCTGGGGCTTAGATCCTTCTGGGTTTTCTAGTAGAGGGATGAAAGGATATTTCCAAAAGAGTCAAGCTCTTAGACGACCTTTTCCACCTGAATATAAATATAAAATGGATTCTCTCTCAGCTTCTTTCGAGTTTTGAGTAAATAAATGGGTCATTTCATTTCGAAGGGCCGAGGGCACACGATGTCCCTTAAAAAAAAGGGGGTCGAGTAGAAGCGAAAAAAGGGGGTCGGCTAGGGGAGGTATGCTTGTAGGATAGGCATGGGTTTGACTTTCTTTTAAGGAATTGATCTGAAAAATAAAAGTAAAGTGCGAGGAAACCAGGTCTTTTAAAAGGAAAATAGAGATTTTTTGTCTCGAAACAGATGGAAATAGATAGGAATTCGGTAGACGGGCGTAGGTTGCTGCGGTACGCCGTTGAATGACCTAGGTTTTGTTATATACGAAAAAGAGAATTACTCAAGTTAGCTAAAAAGGAGGTTTCTATAAGCAGCTCGCAAAGACTCAGATATCTAGGAAGGAAGTTATTTGGTATTCGATTCTAAGAGGAAATAACTTCTTTTCCAAGCCCAATTTTAATTACGAGAGCAGGAATCTTAAGAACCTTTTTCATTGGTAAGTTTCACCTTGGATTCTTCAAGCATCAAGGGCAGAGCGTATAGGACCTTGGAACAGTTTGTTAGGAGGGCTGCGGGGATATCGTAGTATGTATGCCTTCAACAAACGCAAAGAACTGAAGTCTCTCGGAAGTTCAGAAGCAGGTGTCTTCATAAACGAATGGACCTGAAAAGTCAAATTAATTTACTTCTGATTCTGATCGTTGGAACCTAAATAAAGTGCATTTCTCCTTAAGTTTTTAAGTTTTGGTTTCTAGGGAGAATGCAGTAACTGGAAAATCGGTATGCAGCATCGGGGCTCGGCGCATGGATCTCTCCTCCGTCAGGGCGGAAAGCTTTCAATACAATATATAAGGAACAGAAGTCTCTAGTTGGTATATAATACTTGTGAAATGGATATTCTAAAAAATGAAAAAAAATATGAAGTAGGGTCTGTCGAGAATTCGCCTACGAATAAAACGTGGTTAGACTGTGCTTTGCTTGGTTCGTTCTTTTGATCTAAGGGGGAGGGCGACGTCAAGATAAGATTCATATGGTTCCTAGTTTGGATTTTTTTGTTTTCTTACCTTAATTTTCGTTATGCCTGGAATTTATACTCTTCTTCCGGATTGGATTGTATTATCTTGTAGATAGTGGGTTCCTTTCCTTCCTGACGGATTTGTTGTTTCCAAGTAGTTGGGGCAATCTGGAAAATCCCGCGTTTAACCTTAAACTATTTTCTAGAAAGTGTAGCCAGGGCTCTTGATAGAACTACGTTATTCCTTTCACTTCCTTTATCATTCCTATTTTCAAGTCGTGGAATAAAGATGGAAAATAGGAATGTGTTTAAGAGCTATTTTTTTTACTTTCTATATTATGTTATGATTTTGTATTATTATATTAGTTTTAGTTTAGTTCATAGAATTTCATTATATATAGTTTAGTAAACATTTCAATATATTTAATTGCCCGAAAGTAGAATCATGCCATAAAACAAATATTCTCAGAAGAATTCCTACTCAATTAGACCCCTAAATTTCTATTTTTCTATTGAAAATGATCCGTGTTAGTTTATTTAATTTAAATGTTAAATGAATGAAGAATAAAATCAAAAAGAAAAGGAAAGGACACAAAAAAGAAAAGAAGAAGTAAAAAAATAATAGAAAAAAAAAGAAAGTATGAAGTATAGCTAGGAGTAAAATGAAATAAAAATCTCTGACAAAAAACAAAAAAATCTATGAAAAAAGTCCTTCGGGAGATTGGAAAATAGAAAGAATAATGAAAAAGGAAGACCAGCTCCCAAACTGAAAAAAAAATAATCAAAATTTTTCGCTTTTAGGATGCCTTGAAGTACTATGTGAAATTTTTTTTGTTTTTTTTACTTTGTTTCGAATAATCAAGAAAGGGGATAGTTTAATTATAGTCGAAATTGACAAGATAAAAAAGAAAATATTAAGAAAGTCTATAAAGATAAAGATTTTTTAATTATTTTGTATTAGTCTATTAGTAGTCTATTAGATTGTAATTGTCTCAGATTAGAGATTCATTTGAGGTCTTCCTTGGCTTTTTACCTCGATCGATATCCTTTTGTAGAAGAAAGGGTTTTAATATACTTGTACTTGACAGACAAAATCGGTGTTCCATATTTCTTTTTTCAAAAATAAGAACTTTCACTTTAAGTTTAATTAAGTTTAAGTAAAAACAGCAGTTTTCATGTATTTTATTATATTTTTTGATTGATAGGCGAAAGTGAAAGTCTGGTTTTTCCAGGAATAGAAAATTCGTTTTCGTCTAGGAATTATTAGATTAGGAAATGTATTATTAGTATTTAATAGAAAAGTATTTAATAGAATGAAAATGTTATTTTTTAATGGATGTCGAATGTATGTAATATGATGGATATTTCGTCAAAAATGTGTTCTAAGAATGCCATTATGGAAAGATCCTGCGATTTCTGATTTGTCTTAGACTTATGATTTCTTCGTATTCTACTCCGTCCTTTTCTCTTATTTTTCCTCTTCCTAAAATCAAAAATTATAGCACGAAAAAGCTTTTTTCTGTCTGCTTTATTTACTACAATATATAATTTACATAAAATTTACATATAATTCTAATTACACATAATACAAAATAAAGAAAAAGAGTAGAAACAGGACCCAGCCACCTATACTATCTATAAGGATCAAAATTTTCTCTCTACGATCTCCTATTTCATATTATTTCCTATTTATAAATTTTTTATTTAAAAAAATTTTTCTGTTTCGAGGAGGAAACATTATACTAAACTTCTTTATGTAAATGCGGAAAAAATCTAATCTAAAAACAAATAAATATGAATTATATTTTTACATTACAAACATTACAAACACGGAAGAGATATTATTTGGTTGCATTTTGATTTTCATTCAAGGAAACAGAAGTGTTGTGCTCGCTTTCTACTGAGTGAGAATTGCTTTTCTGTATTTGAAAGTGCAGTTCGATTGCATGGATTTCTTTCCTTGAAAGATTATTTCCCATACCATTAAAGGGAGTATTTATAATATAAGATATATATAAAATGTAAGATGCTTTTTTTTTTTCAATTCTAGATTTTTTTTAGAAATTGATTTTTGTTTTTAATGTTATTAATTAAATATCAAATAAATTATTTCTAATTCACTATTTTTATTTTTTTCGGTTAAAGTATCATTGACCCCCTTTTTTTTACTTCCGCATTAACAATAATTTACATAGAATTAGACCCCTTCTGAGGGAGTGTTAGAATTAAGCCCGAAGAAAGGTTTTTTTCTACGAAACTACTAAGATTAATATAAGAATTATTACAAATTAGTTTGTAAAAATTAAAAAGGAAAAAAAACTAAAATTTATTTCTATTCTCTCTCTCTCTATATATTATATATTATTATATATTGATTGCATAGAAATACAGTATTAGATCGAAATTCAGATTAATTAAAGCTAAGAAATTGTTAGGGAAATATATGTAACGACTTAAGGAAGACTTAGCGCGTCCCTTAAACCAGAGCCAGAGCGCGTTCGACCGATGTAACGCTGAGCAACACTTATGTACAACCGTGTTTCTAGCAACAATGCACATTAATCTGCCGAGCCACACATCACAACATGACCGAGTAGCTTTGAGTCAAGAAAGACATTTACCTTAAAAACACCTACGCCTAGACAGAGTGCCGACCAAGAGGATGGCCGACCTGGTCCCGTTCCTGAGCCGGTCACTTTGTAG
>JAYMSM010000220.1:0-13203 GCA_036897885.1 Plantago crassifolia | reverse complement strand
AAGAATATTTTTGAAAATCTGAAAAAACATGAAGAAGCATTAAGAGAAGCTGAAATAAATCTGCATGAGTTTCGTGGGCCACATAACCTCTCTATTTGGCAGGAAAGAGCAGCTAAATTTCAGGAACAGCTAGGGGTAGAGGAAGAATACTGGAAGCAACAAGCTAAGGCAAAGTGGCACATTGAGGGAGACAGGAATACAAAGATTTTCCATCAGATGGTGAAAAGAAAAAAAGCAAAGGCTCAAATATTTACAATCCAACATCAGGGGAGTACTTTGTCTACTCCTATAGATATCAGTAACTCTGCAGTTAATTTTTTTGAGAATCTTCTTAGCGAGGACATTCCCATTGTCAATGAAGCAAATGATCACATTCCAGCACTGATTACTGATGAAATAAACGTTTCTCTGTGTAGGTTGCCTGACTTACAGGAATTGAAAGCAGCTGTTTTTTACTTGAATACTGATGCTTCTGCGGGGCCAGATGGATATACTGCAAAATTTTACCAAGCCGCCTGGGGGATCATCAAGAGTGATTTACTTGAGGCTGTCCAGGAGTACTTCTCTGGAGCTGCCTTGACACCTGGTATATCTGCTACTACTTTAGCTCTTATTCCTAAATGTGATAATCCTACATCTTGGGCTGAATTCAGACCTATTAGCTTATGTAATAATTTGCATAAAATTATAACTAAGCTGATTAATGATAGACTAAAAGATGTGCTTCCCATGCTTATATCTGAGAATCAAAGTGGTTTTGTTAAGGGTAGGCTTATATCAGATAATATTTTACTAACTCAAGAATTGACTCATTCTCTTGATGTCAAGACTGGGGGGGGGGTAATGTTATCATGAAAATGGACATGATGAAAGCCTATGATAGGCTTAATTGGAACTTTTTGTGTAATATGCTTAGAGCATTTGGTTTTTCAGCTCAATGGATAGATTTGGTAATGAGGTCCTTAAATAACAATTATTTCAGCATCTTGGTGAATGGGGAACTTAATGGTTTTTTTAAATCAACTCATGGACTAAGACAGGGGGATCCCTTGTCTCCAGCACTTTTTGTCATAGCTGGAGAATATCTAACTAGAGGTCTGAATAGGTTGTTTGATAATGATCCTCATTTATTTTTTGATACTAAAAAAGGGCTCAGAGTCAGTCATCTAGCATATGCAGATGATGTAATAATTTTTTTGTAATGGGCAGAAAAATGGTGTGAAAAAAATCATGAACTTTTTAGTCAATATGAAGGTGCATCAGGCCAAAAGGTCAACAATCAAAAGAGTAATATTTTTGTAGGAAAGGCTGGTAATGCTACCATGTTGCAACAGGTGATGGGATTTGCCTCCTTGTCTTTGCCATTCACTTACCTAGGAGCTCCTATAGCTAAAGGTAGAAAAAAGATAGAGCTGTTCCACCCTCTTGTAGATAAAATAAAGCAAAAATTTCTGGGGTGGAAGGTGGCTAACATTTCTCAAGGTGGCAGACTTACTTTGATAAAATCTGTTTTGGCTTCTATGCCCATATATTTGCTGCAGGTCCTAAACCCCCCTAAAGCTGTGATTGTTGAAATTGATAAAATGATTGCTAGATTTTTTTGGGGTTCTGGGGTGGGGGTATTAGGAAAACAATTCACTGGTCTTCATGGTCTGCATTGTGTCTTCCAGCAGGGGAAGGTGGGGTTGGAGTAAGGATGTTTCAAGATATTGTAAAAGCTTTTTCTCTGAAATTGTGGTACAGGTTCAGATGTCAAAACTCCTTGTGGTCTAAATGTATGCTCATAAAATATTGTTCTAACAATTTTCCAGGAAACATTCAACATAAGCATAATGATTCTCCAATCTGGAGAAGAATGCTTCAGGTTAGTCAAGTGTGTCAGAATAATATGTTCTGGAAAATTGGTCAAGGGCAATGTTTCTTTTATCTTGATGAGTGGTATGAACTTGGTGTAATTCAGGGCCTATTGAATCCTGCAGCTCTTCTCCCTAATCTGATCAGTGATTTTGTGGAGAATGATGTGTGGCACTGGAATAAATTGACTGATGCTCTTCCTATGCATCTGGCAGTCAAAATTTTTAACAATAGGCCATATCCTGTGAATAGTAATGCATCTCCCATTTGGAAACTCTCATCCAATGGTGCTTTCACTACCTGTTCAGCTTGGGAATTAGTCCGAAATAGAAGAGGTGAGGACAGAATGTTAAAACTTTGCTGGCATAATAGAATTCCTCCTACTATTTCATTTTTTTGGTGGAAAGTTCTCCATAACTGGATTCCAGTTGAGGAGAATATGAGAAAAAAAGGTCTCACATTAGTCTCCAAATGTCAGTGTTGCTCAAACTTAGAAACTTCTTCCCATGTGATTATTTCTAACAATGCTGTGAGTAAGGTATGGGCATGGTTCTCTGCTCTTTTTCAGGTACCTTACAATGAACAGGATTCAGTTGTTCAGAGATTTTCTAGATGGTCTCATTCTTCTGATTCTATATGTTTAGGGCATATTAGGATTCAAATACCTATTCTTATAGGTTGGTTTGCATGGTTAAGTAGAAATGAGTCTAAGTATGATAATATAGACATATCCGCAGATAGAATCATTTTCAAAGTCATTTCTCATGTTCAGTTATCACATACAGCAAGAGCTTTTCATGGCTCCCTTTGGATGGGGGATTATCAAATTGCCAGCCTATGGCAGATTTATTTCCCCCTAAAGCACAGCTACAGGTTATACCTGTGTACTGGGATAAACCTAGTAGTCCGTGGGTTAAGATGAATTCTGATGGTGCTTATAACAATACATCTAAGCTTGCTGCAGTTGGGGGATTAATAAGAGATGAGGATGGTAGGATCTTGCTATCATTTCAGTCTTTTATTGGTTCTTCATCTGTGTTAGCAGCCGAACTGTTTGGGATTTGGAAGGGTCTAACATTTTGCTTAGCAGCTCATCACACCCATGTGATTGTGGAATCAGACTCTCAGGTGGCAATAACATTACTGAAGCAGACATCCAGATCATGGAAATGGAATCTCAACTCCTTGAAAGAAAAAATTGGTGACTTGTGTCAACAAATGGAAGTACAGTTTGAACATATATTCAGAGAAGGGAACTCAGCTGCAGATTGGCTAGCTGATGATGCATTGCAAGGTAGAAGGACAAGAACATACACTCCAGCAGAGGTGCCAATTCCAGTCAGGAGGATTGCATACACAGACAAGAATGGTATTCCCTAATTAAGACTGAGTAAGAATGAATGGTAATAATCTTATATGCTTCAGTAAGTTTCATATTCAGGATAGAGTGGTTATATTGGTACAATCTGTGTGTAGTTACTATAGTAGTTATGGTAAGGATGTGTTAATGAGCAAGAAAAAGGCATATATCAACTGCAAAAAAACAATAAAACAGTTGAAGATGGCAGCAAAAAAAAAGAGATCAGTTGTTAATCAAAAGCCAACAAAAAAAAAGAAGCAAAAAAGCAAAAAAAAAGATAACATTGAAAGGGAGAATCAGATTTTGTGATACAGTTATGGCTTATTGTTACTTGTACACTAGTACTTATGGTGTCTATATTTTATGTGGGCAAAGGGAAAGAAGCAAGGAAAAGAACTTTTGGAATCAAAGTAGTATTAGGACTGATTGGTGGAGTAAATGGCTATGTTTTTGCAAATGTGGTATAGTTGTTCCAAAGTTTGCGGATCAACAATCTTGGTTCCACGATTTTAATGACAAAAGGCAAAGGAGAAAAAAGAAAAGAAAGAACAATCTCCAAAAAAAAAAAAGAAAGAAAAGATAGAGCAGTAAAAAAAATAGAACTGCTCAAAAGCCAAATGGAATGAGGACTGCAAAAAAACAATATAACAGTCATAGTGAGATAGGAACTATCAGGTATCATATTTGGCATATCAGCTGGATGCGGCTCTATTACATATTGGCCAAAATGATGAAGGGGTTTCAGCAGTACAATCTGTATATAAAGGGTAGGGGTGGGAAAGGCATAATTTGTGCATATAGGTGTCTGCCAGTTTGGAAGCCTGGTGGATCCTATAACCTGATTTGTTTTGCATTTCATTGTTACTATATCTGCTGGCTGGGATTAGGTGTACATTGCATTTTCAGAAGTAAGGTTCTTCCCCTTACTTATGCACAATACAACATGCAGAGTAGAGTTAATGACAGTGATGGCCAGAAGAATAGGTTTGCATATCATTCAGTTTCATTCACTTTTTTTCTGCACACCACGTTTCTACATATTTGTGAGCAGATTATGACATATTTCAGCAAGGGCAGGAACAAGGACTACAAATTTAAGACGCAGATACAGGGAATGACAAGAGTATTCAGCCGTTCAGACAGCGTTGATCAGATGGAACGCATGATACGAAAGATAAGTAGAACGAGGCATGGATGTGTGAATAAGGAACAGGTCATTAAATGTTTGAAGGTACTCTCTTGGTACTTTCTTTGTATGAGTGCCTCCAAACATTATAAATGCAGGAGGGAATTTTACTGGAGGCATATTGTTGAAGGAACAGCTAAGATGGTGGTAAATAGCTTGACCATGATATGTGGAGAAACATTGGAGAAGAACATCAAGGGGAATGTAAAGACGAAAGGAATGGACACTTCCTTTGGTCTACACATCAAGAAGATGAGCATAATTGAGGGAAAGAAGTACATGATATCCATTAGAATTCTGTTGATGGTTTTGAACTCGTACAAACCTCCATGAGGAGTCTTTTGTCGTTAGTAGGTTAATATAATAGAACTGAATGGCTTTAGGCTATCTTTTATGGTAGTAGCGGTTGTCTAGTTCTATTTGGCTATGTAACTAACTATGGCGTATGCCGTCTGGTTGTACTCTCGGTTTCTATTAATAAATGGAGCTAGCCTCCACCTTTCTATTAAAAAAAAAGATTTCAATGCTTGGGTGACATTGGAGAATATGGTATTTTTGAAAATGTTTCTCTTTTTTAAAATTGGGGTAATCTTTGAGTGGTTATAGAATAGGAAATTTTTGTTGTGTAATTTCTTTCTTTCTTAATTAAGGGTGAACTTATAAAATTCAAAACTTATAGAGCGAAAAATGAAATAAAGGAATGTGTTTCCATACAAGAATTATCCGTTTAACCTTAAAATAATAGAATAGTTGACGGGATTCCAACATTTGTGTATTATAATAGACGATGCATTAAGGAATGTTTAGTAAGGAAAAAGTCATACCCCTTTAACAACCCTTCCCTAACTACATTAAGTATCCAATAAAGAACCTTCAGACTTACGAACAGAACACACATCTTCTCCTACAACGAAGTTGTGAGTGTGACACACGCTCTTTGAGATAACGTAACGGTACCCTTGTTCGAAGGAGTGTTGTGACCTCGTCATATTTCTTTGACCTCAAGTCATTACGCCACCACTCGGATTAAGACAACCCTATGTTCATATTCATGCATATGATCAATACATTTCTACATTTTACACTCCAAACCTAGCTAATAATGTATTGCGACAAACACAATAATCACCGTATAATAAACAAACGCAAAAAAATCATTTGTCCCGCATAGCGCGACACGCACATTCTAGTATTATATAAGAAATTAATATAAGAATTTAGAAATTAGAATTATAAGAACCTTATGGTTTGGGAAATTAATTCCATAGTTTTCTAGTTGGACAAAAAGATTAGACAAAGGCAAACAAAGAAGAACGTACGAGCCATAACAACAAATTAAATGAACTGTGCTCTCCTATTAATGGTGGACAGGAAGTGGGACCCGCTAACAAATTGGGATCGTAATCCATTTTGGCCAGTACTGCTGCTAGCCAAAAAAGCTTATATAACAAATTGGGATCGTAATCCATTTTGGCCAGTACTGCTGCTAGCCAAAAAAGCTTATATAACAGTGCATAAAGCCTAGTACATAACACAGCTCTCATTCACGGAACCCTCACTCACTCATTCACTCACTCAAACCAAAACCCTAAAATGAATACCTCACTCGTTGAAGATAAGGCTACCCACCAGATCTATGATATCACCACAGGTTTTCTCAACAAGGTCGTCAGAACCACGGTTACGCATTGCTCAGCCAAGGTGGCCGACTGGATAACAGAAATGGAGGCTTCTATCCAAGCAGGTCACATATGCTTGCATGGATGCTTTTGCTTCCTATGAGATTGGTATAACTCTCTCTGCTGATTACGCGTATATTGACGACCATGGTGGTGACGCTGTTTTTTACTTCCATGCCGGTGACGCCGCGGTGGAAATGGTGACGCCGCTGATGAAGATGGTGGAAACTAATTTGTTGTTCTGCTCTGTCAAATGCATCTGTCTGTGTCTGTGTTTCTGATTTTCTATTAGTATCTGTCTGTGTCTGCGTTTCTGATTTTCTATTAGGATCTAGCTAGCTAGTAACCTACTCTACTAGCATTTGGTGTCTTTAGGTGGATCGATCTCGATCGATTCATCTGTTTGTTTCTGCATGACTTGTTGATTCTCTTTAAGTGGAACTCAACAACTCTAATCGACCGGCTTCGTTGTTAATTCAGGATTTTTAATTTCTACTATTGCATTGCTTCTATTTCTTCCTCAAATGAATTAATTAGTTTCTAATTTTGTTTTGGCTGGCCTATTGAAGAATATGGTAGTTGAATTCTGGAACCAGATAAATTAAGCAAAAATTAACTCTAAATTGTACTGGCGATCGACTTTGATCAGTTGCAGGTTTCAAAAACAATAACATTGCAGTATGCCGTAAATGTACCCAGTCTTGACTTGACTGACTTAATTAGGGATAACCCTTAATTAGTTACTTTCACCTCCGGTACTGTTATTCATGGTATGGTTTTATACAGCTGTATGGCGCACTGGATAAATTAACATGATCAATATAGTCTACTTTTCTTCAACTATTAAAGCGGACGCGAAAGTAAATTAATGGATATTGTCCATATTGGAAAAGGTTGTTAACCTTTGTCACTTTGTGTGACCTGCATGCTCTTTTGATCAATGGTCTAATTGTAATGCAGTCCACAACCTGGACATTTTCTTGCCTTACATTATGGCCCATTTACTCCATTGTAAAGAGGTTCACAATTGTGGGAAATAAGGTTTAAAAATGACTTTTCACCTTATATAGGTCCAAACCGTACAGCTACCCCCAATTAACCCATTTGACAACAATGCATACTAGTTTGTCTTCTTTTGTACACTCATATTCACTCCATTTTGATTTTATGTTTTGCTCTTTTTCATATGTGGTCATCAAGTCTTTTGAAACAATTCCTTTTAACCTTTTAAAAATACTGAAGTTATGTTATACTATTACTTATATTTGTGAAACCATCAAGAATCTATTACCTTCATTCATAACATGCTTTCTGTTCCGAATTGAGCGGTAAGAATTGCTAAAAAATATACAACCAGATTTTTAAAAATCATAATATGAAAAGAATTAGTTATAGTTGCATAAAAATAATTAGTTATAAAAATTATAATTAGTTATAATATAAGAGTAATTTTATGGTCAAGATTTGGGAAGAAAAATCAAGTTTAAGAAGATTTTACAAGATCGATAGGAATATATTATATTTTTCTCGCGGTCCATTGCCAAATTGACATTGCCATTTACAAGATATAAGCCATCTACATTGGTCATATTAAATTGCCCTTAAGCTTTGCTGCGTGCCAGATTACATTCACCATATTAATGGCCAATAATACGACTCTATTAGGGCTAAATAGCAAATATAATTGTGGCGGTTAATTTGTTCATTGCCCATTTTACAATGGCAATACATTTTAACATTTTAGTGGTTGTTGGCCGTATTTCTTAAAAATACACTTGAGACTGATAAGTACGACTATATTCTCATTAATACCAATAACCACTACCTAGAATAACTTTATAGGGTCTTTTGAGATAGCATCAATCCTAATATTGTCTTGCGTTATCACCCAATAGAATGAAACATGACATGATTTGTATTGATTGGACCATGTCTCATTGGGCTATAGTCAAATGGGCTATTCTTAAAAGTGGAAACAACGGGCCAGTATATATGTTGCCCAAGGGCGTAATTCGAAAAGTGGCCATTTGGACGTCGCCCGTTTTAAATGCTCGTTAATGAGGTTGTGACTTTTTATCTAACCACCAACGATTATGATTTAAGGTAGAGTGACATTTTCAAGTGCTTGGCCAGTCAGATGGCTCAGCCGGGCTATTCTGCCTTCAGTATATGACAGTTTGTCAGATAAATATATAGCTAATTATGTTCTGGTGATACTGATCGTTGTATGTATATATCTGACGCAGTAATAAAAGGAGTCTTGTATCATCTTTGAGCTGGTTCTTGAGGTTATGATTTTTTTTTTTTAAAAAAAACTGCTTTTGAAAGTTTTCACCAACATATTTGAAAATTCTAATGAATTTTGTTGGTTTACAGGAGTAGCAACATGCAAATACTCTGTGGATTTATTGGCTTCGTCATATTCTGTGGTGATGTTAGCTGTAAACACCAAATTTATATAGTGTGCGGCACATAGTGTATGAAGTTGGCTGGTGAGATGAGAATGGTGGTTGTTTATGTTCAAAAAATGGATTGATGAATCTTGTATTGGAACAAGTCATGCTTTTGGATTAACTCATGTCTGATTTCGAATTATGGAATTCTAAATATTTCTGGCATTGCTGGTATTAAGTTTGTTCACTGGAGGAGATGTTATCTTGGCACTGCTGGGAATGTAACACGAATATCTTCACTGCTGGCACTATCCTTAGAATGCTCGCAAGTGTCGTGAGTTGGAGATGTTGATGATACTCTTGAACTGCTGGAAAGGGTTGAAGTATAATGTTAATGTTGACAGGTAGAATACGTCCTGCTTCTGAGTAATGTTTCTCATCTCAAAAGTTGACTTGCTTATTATGAGCCACATTCCAGATGTTGTTGCTGATGAGCTTTTCTGCACACCGCGGTGACCTGGTAGTTGTCTTTGTGACACGTATCTATTATGCCGTGATGTAAGGAAGAACGATTATGATCATCTATGTGATTTGTGAATGAGGTGGTTTGGGCTGAGTTTCCATCTGTAAGTCTCCAAACTGGGAATATGGATTTTGCTTAGGAGGCTTTAAACTTAAATACTCTTCATGGTTATTGCTAAACAACTTTTACTTCCAGTAAAGTCTCCTCAATTTGAGCTATTGTATGTACTTTGCTGACATGTGGAAACAAGTATAACAGTTAATTTGAGTTGCGTAGGAAACATTTTTTATTGAGATCACTTTTTTTGTGATCACGTATGTGGATTCTCTTGTGGAGGCTGGACATTGTAGATTGTCTGATAGCTTCTAGTTGTTTCAAAAGCAGGTAAATTCTTGATTTTGGTGCAGCCTTACTGTTGGAGATGTGATTTAAATTGATTTATTAGTGCGCTTTTGTGTGCGCTCTGACTTATGAGGTATGGACCGTATGGTTGACTCTCCTACATAGTTTATCCTATGGGTAATGTAGTCTCCCATACGTTTGGTCTGCAAACACCAAAGAAATAATAATGGTAACAAATAATAATGGATTGTATAAATTGCATAAACGTTTGATTTTGATGAACTTGCTTATAAAAGCCTTTAATTTTTTGTTTAAATGTCACGAATCTATTGCTGACTGATGTGAATATGTGATAACTAATGCAAACCGTCACTCGGAAAGTAAAATTTGATCCTACCAGAAAGATATGTTGCACTGCTAATGGATCCAAAGCTCTAAAGGGAGCGCGCCTAAGTTCCTTGCACTGGGCAGATGGTGGTTCGACTCCACCTGGGTTCTTGTTTTCGGATTTGTATGATAATGATTATGTATGCCAAAATCAGTCTAGATGTTGCATACTTGGTATTCTTACATGTTATATGCCTGGCTTCCATGCCCACCCATCTAAATGAGTTATACAAGTTAGCTGGAAAAGCTTAACTATTGATCTCTCTATTGTTGATTTACAGTTCAGTAATATTACACAGCTGTTCAAGACTGCTACCAACAAGCAAGGTTTGTTACTTTGTTGTTTAGATTGAAAGCAGTTGTATGTTGCACATCCATTGAAGCAATCTGGAAATGGCGGAATGATGTTGTTCTCTGCTACTCCTTTCCAGGTCCAGCTAATCTGTAAAAATGCTATTTCTTTACTTACTATCTGGCTACAGAAAAAGTCCCTGAAAAGATGGTATAGAATGCTAATACATTAATTAGAGAGATTTTGACTTGTCTTGTACAGTTGTGATGCAAGGTTTTGCTTGTCTGCGTTGTTGCAGATATTTCAGGACACACGGCTTCATTGGCCCAGAACTCACGCCCACTACATCTGGATTTGGACAAAGCCTTGGTGTTTATGCTTCAAATAGAAATAGAAGAGTTGAATAAATAAAAATTAAAATGCAAAGCAGGTTAATGGCCAAGAGAAAAGACGCGCGAGTAACTGTGATTTTGGAATGTACCGGTTGTATCATAAACTGTGTTAAGAAGGTATCAATGGGAATATCCAGATATATTACTCAAAAGAACCAGCACAATACGCCAAATCAATTAGAATCAAGAAAATTATGTCCCTATTGTTACAAGCATACAATTCATTGGGAAATAAAGAAATAGATCGGCCCAATATGTCTTATCCTTTCCTTTCAAGCAGAAAAATGACATGGATCAATCACGAACCTAGTTCAGAATTGATATGGAGATAGCAGGGGCACTGTTGTTCCTCCCTGGCCACACGCTTATGGGATTTGGTGATGATTAGTGAGAGTTTCGGCAGAGCTACACTACCTATCCGGGCTATATTGAGATGATTAATTAGGCTTTGTCGGGTTCTCTAATTACTGAATTACTGAATCCTGCAGTAATTAGATATGTTAGGATCGATTTAACTTGAACATAAACGAAGATATTAACCAGACAGGTTGGTGTTGTTATAGGTGTTGTGGCAACACTAATAACAACCCCGTACTGTAAACAGACAACTTCAATACTTATATAAATACTGATAAGAACAGCAGCGGAATGTAAGTAGAGAAGATGTAAAAACTTTAATCATGCGGTTTATTGCATGATGCCTTGAAGGCAAACAGGAAAAGGTTACTAGTTGCTTGAACTAGAGTTACAATGTAGACTCTACTTCCTAGTAACAAAAGACAGAGTCTGACGAGCACCACCCCGCCCAACCTAGCAACCAACTATAGTTGAAGGCTGTTGACTTCTGCAAAGTAAGGTAATCCTCTTGACGAGTGATTACAAAGATAGGCAACTAAACAATGTGTTTAAATTTCAAAAGGCAACGACACACTATGTGTGTTGCAAATAATTCTAGAGTGGTGACTATTTACAATGGACTAAGACTCATATAAATACTAGTCTAGGTATTCGAAGTCTTCTTGATTTAGGTAACCGAATTCTTCCAAGATTTGGTCTTTGAGAATCTTGAAAGATATTTTCCTTCTTCTTTACTTGGTCAAGCTTGAATTGGAAAATCTCCTTTATTTAAAGATTCTTTTCCTTAATTAAAAGGTTCTTGTCCTTGCTTTGAAAGATCTTCTCCATCTTTATTTCTTCATGTCTCAAATTAGTTAGATTCCTGCAAACATCCACAATCACACACTATGGAACTAGTTAGGTGAATAAAAGGCAAAATCCATAAATAAATTAGAGTGCAGTGTTGTTCGGCTGTAAGTGTTGTCGATGGAGTTTCCACAACTCTGATGACAACACCTTGCATAAAATGCACAGCAAAATCTCTGCACTAACATTCTCCCCCTTTTTGCCTCTTCTTCACAAAACCTAACCTGCATATTCAAGTTAATGTAAACACAAAATAACAAGAACATAACCAGAAAGGTATTCCTAGAGACAGGTCTAAACTATTTAGAATTAATATATCCTAGCAGCAGTTAAGATAGAAGATAGATATTTTCAGAAGCAAGAACCAGATGCAAATATGTGAATCATGTCAATGAGGAGCTAGTCGATAAGAGCGAATGTCTTGGGCGACATCCAGATAGGATAAGCAAAATTCGGGACGTAAAATCCACTATTCCTGCTGCCAAATAACAACTCTTATGACAACGAAGCGCAACTTAGTCGAAAATGCGCTTCACTTCCAACCAATAGGTCGGGAGTTCGAATCACCCCTTTGTCGTTTAAAAAAAATTCAATACCAACTCTTATAATCTTCAAAACTCTTTCGTGTTTTTTCTCTCTCGTATTCGTAATCTTAATTTCTTAATATACGCTCATCCAAAATAAATCTATTTCCACCAAAATATTCAGTTCGTTAATATTTACGATTTGATACCAATTTGAATATGCTTTGGTGATTTTATTTATGTTTCTTATAAAAATTAAACAACCTATGAAACGATTATGGAAAGATGATTTATTAACCTATAATCTTTAGACAAGAATTAACAAAAAATAAATTAATTATAAAATGTCACATAACACGCGTAACGTGTTCGAGGTTCCAGTATTATATATACATACCAACCATGATTATTCCATCCATTAACTTACGTGCAAATAATTCTACCAGTTATTGAACCACATATTTGCAGCTGAGTTGATATTGGTGTTGATTTTACGATTTTCTAGAGTTAATAATACAATAGAAAGAATGGTCACATAAGATTCAAGGTATATTTTCTGGTTTTTATTTACAGATTTTGTTTTCAATGCTTCTTTTTAATAACTCGTGTTACATAAGTAGGATTGTTTGAATGTGTTTAGGCGTATTCAGATTTTTGTGCAATTTCTACTCATGTCTGTTTTTTTTACTTCCCCACGACCCACCTGTTCGGGTTTAGCTGCCTCCATCAATCTTAAGCTATAGGAAATATATTTTTTTAATTCTCGAAATCTTTCAATGAAGTGTGTATTTATTATCAAAATATGCCACGAAATTATTTGATTCTTGTAATAAAAAGGTTGAGTTAGTACATGAAAGAGTGCTATAAATCAGATTTCGAACTGTTTCCAAGATTAAAAAAATATATTTCAAAGGCTACTCAACTCATCAGTGCACAACTACATTTCAAATGGGCTATTTTTAAAAGTGGAAACAACGGGCCAGTATATATGTTGCCCAAGGGCGTAATTCGAAAAGTGGCCATTTGGACATCGCTCGTTTTAAATGCTCGTTAATGAGATTGTGACTT
>JAYMSM010000219.1:0-13205 GCA_036897885.1 Plantago crassifolia | reverse complement strand
AATCTGGCTTTCAACTCCATCCAACTGGATGATGGCTATACTGCTGAGACCATGGATCTAGTAAGTTTTGAAGACAACAACCTTGCAAAATCTGTGATGAATGGAGGCATTGTCGATTGGGAAATCATCCTTCAATGCAGAGAAGATGTGGATGGTTATTCAACCATTCTAGAGGAGTTCAAGACCAATTGTCAAGTTGTTGGCATTTGGAACTACATAAACAAGAAGGTGGAATCTCTCTACCCTAGGGAGATGGCCATGTTTATGAACTTTGCAACCTTTGTTCAGAAGGAGGTTGAAAAAGGTAACAAGAAGGTATGGGTAGATTGTGGCTTTCAAACACAAATCCGGGAGAAGAGGATTGTGGTTGATGTTGAATACTTGAGGAAGTTGTTCCAGTTCTCAGAGGTGGAGGCCAAAGCTGCACAAACAGAGGAAGCAGTTGCTGCAGGCCAATTGTCCTTTTCACAGTACTACCAGAGTACTCTGACTCCTGCAGGGAAGAAGGAGAACAAGGAAACCAAGTTGAGTGTGTACAAAAAGTACATGAGGATGGGGTACCACTCAATTGCCACAATTCTACAAGAACTCTTTGAGAACAAAACTGGTTCCAAAGATCAGATGAGTGGGAATATTTGGGAACTGATGTATGCCATTCATACTCAGGACAAATCCTTCGACTATGCTGGGCGCCTACTGCAGGAGATGATGAAAGTTGTAGGCAAAGTCAAGTTTGGCCGTGCAAAGAAGGCCCCACATCCCAGAATCATCACACCACATGTTGGACTAAGCTCTAGATTTCAGATGATCATGGAGTATGAAGAGATAGCTCCAACAGCAACCCTAGCACTCACCAAGGCCATGGTGGTAGGGAAATCCCTTGTTAAATCAGGAAAATCAAAGGGAAAATCTCAGGCTGCTTCACCTAAGCCTGATGATGAAGTGGTTGTTTCACAACCTGAGGTCCAGGTTTCTCAACCTGAGGCTGTAGTTCCTCAACCTGAGGTATCAGCTCCTCAACCTGTGAAAGCCAAAGCTCAGGGAAGCAAGAGGAAGGGTCCAGTTGCCAACCTGCCCCCTTCCAAAGGATCAAAGAAAACCAGGGCTGGGAAAATCAATCCCAAAAATCTTATTGAAGCCCTGAAGAAGGTCTCAGAGGAACTACCAATCAGTGAAGCTGTAGTACTGGTTGAGAGGTCAGGCCAAGATTCTGGTGCCAGACCTCAGGCTGAGTTGCCACCTCAGTCTATTCCTGCTAGACCTAGGAGAATTGTGAAATTAGCAGGCAAGGAGAGGATGATTGCTGCCACAAGTTCTGCTGGTGTTGCTCCTACTACAGTTGCCTCTCAAAAGGTAACTGATATTATGGTCCCTGAGAGTTATAGATAAAAGTCTAGAGGGGGGAAGGGGGGTGAATAGACTTTTAAAACAATCGCAAGCTAATCAAAGCAAGAGACTGCTCAGGCTCTCAACAGAGTTAGTTATGCAGCGGAATGATTTCTCAGCCTGACCAATGTCAGCCTGAACTCAAAGAGCTCGTCCTGAAATCAAACAGTGTGTGTAAGTGTATTTGCGTTCAGTGTGAAATGATATGCAAAGTAAAGTAAAGAACACAGCAACTTATAGTGGTGTCGGAGAATGGTGTAATTCCTCCACTAATCCACTTCGGCTATTCAAGCCTGGAATTCACTAGTACTTGTAGATCTTTTACAGCAGCAGCTAACTACAACACAATGAACTTCCCTCAAGGGATTACAGCAAACCTATGCTAACCTCAAGTAACCTTCGAGTGTTTTCACCTCAATAAACCTAGAGGCTAGTCTCCACTCTCCACTAGATTTCTTCAGTCCTTCAAACTGAATACTCTCCAATGTTACCACAACTTTTCACCTCAAATGAGAAGCTACTTTGTTGCTTCTTACACCTAACAGGTAGTAAGGTTTTGATCTGGTTTTGTTCTTCTTGGTGAGAGAAATGAACAGGTTACAAGGATTGGAATATTTCTCTAATAAGCTAATATCTGCAGCTAAGTTATGAATATGGTGATGAACTTGGCTTGGATATTTGATGCTTGAATGCTTTCTGGATCTTGAGAAATTCCAACTTGTCTTCAATGGGCAGGAGGAGGTATTTATAGGATCATATCCAAATATGGCCAGTAGACACATTAAATGTCCGTTAGACACATTGAATACAAATTCCATTTGAACCTCTGACAACCTTTGTACTTGCAAGGACTTTGTTGAGCAGCTTCAACAACTTTTGTCAGGTTGTGCGGGCCCACTGGATTCTGTTGTCAGGTTGGTCACCAACCACAAAAGTCAGCCCGGAATCATATCCGACTTTTGCAGCCTTAACACTGAAGTCAGTCCAAGGAATCTTGGTAAAGTCTTGATTTGGTATTATATGACTTTTCCTATCCTGAGCTAATATCAGCCCGACCCACAGAGATGCTTTCTTGGCCTGATGTATGCTTGGACGATGTCAGCCTGAATCTTCAAGCTTCAGCCTTCAGCCTGAGTTGCAACTTCAGCCTGCAAAACAAGCCTAAACTTGGGCATACAAGTTAGCCTGAAAACATAAAATGACTTGATACCACCTTTACAGACTTAAGCTGAGAAAGCTTAGTATTAGGGGTTATCAGTCTGCTACTAAAGAATGTATCATCATCAAAATCCTAAGAAAGTCAGTCTAACAATTTCCCCCTTTTTGATGATGGATACAAAACACAAAGCAGAGTAAACAAAGACAAGTAAAAAGATAAGGCTGGTAGAAATCAGCTTCAAGAAAGATTTTATAGATGAAAAAGTAACAAGGAGTTACAATATTCAATCTACAAACTAGTCTAAGTTACTGCTCTGAGCTAAATACATCAGACTGGACTCCTGACAAAAATTCTTCATACATCATATAGATCCAGACGAAGTATTTTTCGATCCTTCTTCCGTTCCTCCAGCAATTAATTACAGTGTCCTGAGGGTGCTTCTTTCTCCATTTCAGAGCGTAAAAGTATCTCCCTGAAAGCCACCGTTCTTGAAGTTCTTGTTCAGAGAAACTGTTATTCTGGTAAATTCTTCTTACCCAGGCCATGTCATCATCAAATTCTTTCTGACTCAGCTCCATCCTATTCCATTTTGATGCTCTAGCTGGTGCTCCTGGCCTTGTGAATAACCCTTGAATTAATTCATTTTTGTTCTTTTTGTTCCACTGAAACTTAGGAGGGGAAGGAATCTTCCTGACTTTAAGATCAAAGTTACCCATTCTCTTGAACTCGGTCACTTCTTCTTTGGTTGGCAGAATACCAACTTCCCAAATGTTGATTGCTAGCTGAACTGGGAATTTTTCACTGTAGAGCAACATTTCAGGCTTGGCCCACCAATATTGAGTTCCATAAACAAACTCCATTCCTGGATGGTTGGCCTGAACTCTCTTGATTTCCCTTATCCAAACAGCAAGAGACTTGTGGCCTGTCCAATAAGCATTGGGATGCTTCTTTTTCCTTAGCCTTTCTCTGCATCCTTGCAGAATGACACTTGTCTGTTGATTTCTGACAAACCTAGGCATTGGTTGCAGATTTACCTTATGCTTGACATCTTGCATATTAAACCAGAACTGCATTTCCTCTTGAGTAAGATCACCAAGGTTCTCTGTCAGGGTTTCTTCTTCCATGTCTTCTTGAAATACCACATCTATCATCCTGAGAAGTTCATTCAGCTCGCCATCATCTTCCTGAGCAGTTTGAGTAGTATCATCTTCTTCTTCTTCATCAGGTTGATCAGCTATTGTGTGTTGCTTTCTTTTCCTGGATGCCTGGCCTGAAGGATTGTCACCCTGAGTATCAATTTCCTCAACCCTTGATTGCAAAGCTTCAGCCTGATCATACATAGCCAAGACCATGGCCATTCTATCTTCTTTGGTCATCCTGGAGAAATCATCCATTTCTTCATCCTCCGCATAGTCATAAAATGTACCGGTAGCCTGACTGCTGTTCTCTGATCCTGTAGAGTTTCCGGCCTGACTTGTTGGTGGAATAGCTGATATGGGCTGTGGAGTTAAAATCTCAGAAGCTGTCAGATCCAGTTCTGAGTCCTTTGTAAGTTCCTCCTTGGCCTGATGTGTATCATGGGCAGTTGGACTGATTAAGAGTTGCATGTTGGAAGAAGTTCCAACAGCCTGAGTAATTTGTTCAGCCTGAAGATGCATACTGGAAGAAGTTCCAGTAGCCTGAGTAATATTGGCTGTATCAGTCCCTACTGATTTATCTCCTTCACCAGTTTTGCTCAGCTTGGCAGGCTGGCTTTCTGAAGCAGTTTGAAGACCACTTGTTGAACTAGGATTTTCATCCTTATCTTTATCCTTGTCCCCATCTTCCCCCTTTTTGGATCCATCATCCTCTTTACAGGGAGAAGAGTGCTTCCTTTTCCTAGACCTTCTGGATTTGTGCTTGGCAATTTCAGCAAGACCTGCTTCCAGTACACCCTTGAGATTAGCTTCCATGCCGGTGACCTGAGTAGCAGTTGCTGCTTTAATGGATGATTCCAGATTAGCAACCTGAGTTGCGGTTGCAACAGTTGACAGAGTTTCCTTCACAGTTTTGGCCTCGGACTCCATCTTCTGAGCTAGGTCATTGTATTGTGCCTTTAAAGCTTCCATGGCCTGATCCATCTGATCTTTAACAGCCTTCAGCTTGGCCTCATACTCTTGTTCCAGTTGATCCTTCAAATCCTTAATCACTTTCTCAGTGATGTTGGCATTCATATCTCTGATCAAATTTCGGATCCTGGTGGTCTGAGTTACCAAAATTCTGGGCGTCTGTGTAGCATCGGCCTGAGCAGCTTCAATATCCTCCTGATCCTCCATTTCAAAGTCAAATGATCCTTCATCATTTCTTAAACCTTCATGCTCGTACTCGTCCAAATGGCAAGGTAATCTGGTTTCAGGTTCAAACCACTTGAGTTTGGCAGTCTTACCCTGAGCAAGTGCCAATTGATAGTTGTCAGAGCTTATCCTTGTGTCCATTGTTCTTGGAAGAGTAATTGCTGTGGAGTCAGTTTGGATGGCAGGACTTGGTGGAGAAGCAGGCTTGGGCTCACCAAGGATAATGGTTGTACCTCGCCTGATTTCTGGCACAGTTCGAGCAGGTTGAGAGGGAGTTGAAGTCCCTGCTATCTGCTTTGAACCAAAAAGTCCTAAATTAGAAAAATCCTACACAGTCTAACAATCTTATATTGAAAGCATATCAAGGGCAGGTTATAATGAAAGAATTAATACTATAGAAGTCAACAAGAAGTTGACTGCTATTAACCTGTGGAATGAATGTTGAAAGGAATGGAGTTGTTCGTGCTAGCAACTCCGCAAACATTCCCCCTTGAACTGTGCCGGGATTCTCTGATGTATCAGTTTGTTCCGTCCTTTCAGCCTGAGTGATTGCAGCCTGAGCAATCGTGGTGGCCTGATCAGGAACACTTGTGAGTTGGGCTGATGAAGATGGCACAGCATCAGCCTGAGATCCAGATATAACATTGGTTGGATCCTGCTAATGCATACAAACAGATCAGGTTAGAAAAATTAAGTCCAACAGGTATAATAGAAGCTTAAGATAGAGATAGTAGTCAACAAAGTGTTGGCTTCTATTAACCTGTGATACTTGGACTGAAATATTTTGGGCCTGAGACACATCAATGGCAGTTGATGTTTCAGCCTGAGTGGTGTCTGCCCTGAGTCCAATTTCTCCGCGATCTGTGCCATCATCCTGATCATCATCAGGTTTATCATCACCATCATCCTTAGGATTTTCATCCTGTGGATCTTCAGAAGCAGTGTCAGGCTGCTCTGGCATCTCAGCATCAGGCTGAGGTGTTTCCTCATGCTCATCATTCCCAGTTGTATTTGTGGACTGAGCATTTCCATCATCTTTGTCATTGTCAGGTTGATTGTTGGCCTGATCATCAAGAGCTTTCTTGGCAGCAGTAGCCTGCCTTTCAGCTTCAGCAGCCTTAGCTAATTCTACTTGTTCCTTGAACCATGGATCCTCAGAATCATCCTGATCCAGTTCTTCAACAGGTACAATGATTCCCATTGTTTCAGGCTGATGTCGCATCATCTGGTGCCTCATCCTGTCATGCAAGTTGTGTAGATAGCCAAACTCACTGTTGCTTTTGTCCTGAGGAACTCCCAGTAAATCCTCTTGGACCCATCTATGAGCTCTTGCCAGATTGTCAGCCCAATGTCCTTTGCCATAAATAATTTCCAATTCATCCTTGGCTTGCCAGAAAGAATTGTTATCATCATTGTGCCTTGGCAAATCTCTCATCCAGGCCTTTTCATGAATGAATGCTAGCCTGATCACCTTTAACTCATAAGCATACCAGAGAGTATGCCTTTTGGCTGGGGCCTTCAACCAATCAAACCATGCTAGAAGTTTCTCCTTGAATTCTTCAGCAGAAAGCTTCATCCTATCATGCAATCTCAGTTCAGGCAGCACCCTGTTGAGATATGTTTCTTCATAGAAGGCTAGGGATGAAGTTGAGTCATTTGCAATGAAATCCAGCATTGTGTTGAGATTCTGAGCACGCCCATATCTCCATGACTCTAGAGCAGTTAGGAAGATCTGAGTGTTTCCATCCTTCCTGAACTCTGCTGATAATATTTTATTCTCCTCTTCTGTGTTGGAGGTATCCTGTGATCTGTCACCTTCAATGCCAATTTCTCCCCAATTAGAGTGGGATGACACCAAATAAGCCCAGTACTGTTCTTGAGTGAAGGGTTGAACAGATTCTTCAAAGTAGGTTGGATCCTCAAACTTGGAGAAATCATCTTCCTCAATTGCATCTGCAATTGGTACATCTAAAATCTCAATTGCCTGAGCAATTGGAGGGGTTTCAGTGGACAGTATTTCTTTATCCTGAGTAATCCTCTTTTCTTCAAGGCCTGATGTGTTAACATCATCCTTAGGCATCTCAGCCTTCTCAGGTTGAGAAGTTGTGATTACACTATCTTTCTCAAGGATAGTAACCTGACCTGCATCAGGGCCTGAGGGCTGCGCAACTTGGTTCTTTACACCAGTTGGTACTTCCTCAGTTTGTGAGCCTATAAGGCTTTGTCCACTCAGGCCAACAGAGACAATGGGATTAGTCTCAATGTTGTCCTGTCCTTCTTTAGCAGTTCCCAAAGGAAGTGCATCATCAGAAGTTGAAGTCGGGCTGGGTAAAGATTGCATGACTTCATATGCAAGCTTTTTAGCAAGGGCAATTTCAGGGAATAGAGAGAGGGGTTGGGTTCCAGGAGATGGAAATGTGACACTTAGGACTGAGGTTCCTGAGATATTACTGCTCAGGTTGTCAATCCTTGGTGTACTTTGGGATGGGTGAGGGGAGGCTGTATCTGGAGCAACAGGTTGAGCTATAGTGGTGCTTTTGGGTGTCTCAACCTGAGGTTCTGTATGGGTTGCTGTTTGGTTAAGTACTGAGCCTACAATAGATGTATTAAGAATTTCAGTTACCTTTTGGGAGGCAACTGTAGTAGGAACAGTAGCAGCAGCAGCCTTCTCCTTGTCGGCCTGCTTTACAAGCCTTCTCCGTGGGGGAGGATTGGCCTGTGTTGGAATCTCACCCTGAGGTCGTTCACCAGAGTCCTGGCCTGACCTCTCAGCAAGTACCTCAGCCTCACTTGCTTGAGGCTTATCCTGAGAAACCTTCTTCAGGGCATCGATTAAGTTCTTGGGATCCAATTTTCCTGCCCTGGATGTCCTTGCACTCTTTGATGGAGGCAAGTCCGCTTGCTTCTTTCTCTTGCTCCCCTGAGCTTTTGCCTTCTCAGGTTGAGTTGCTGCCTTCTCATCCTGAGCAACTATGATTTCCACTTCAGGCTTAGACACATCAGCCTGAGTTTTTCCTTTGCCTTTCTTCTGAGGCACCCTTTTCTCCATAAGGGATTTTCCCACTACCATGGCCTTGGTAAGTGTCAGGGTGGTTGTAGCAGCTATCTGCTCATGTTCAATAATCATCTGAAATCTTGAACTCAGCCCAATTGAAGGTGTGATGATTCTGGGGAAGGGAGACTCCTTTGCTCTGCCAAACTTCACTTTCTTGACAATTTTGAGCATTTCAGACAACAACAGTCCAGCAAAGTTGTATGTCTTGTCCTGAGTATGGATTGCATACATCAGGTCCCAAACTATCCCACTCATCTGATCTTTGGAGCCTGTCTTGTTTTCAAAGACTTCCTGGAGTATGGTTGCTATTGTGTGATACCCCATCTGCAGAAACCTTTTGTAGACACTCAGTTTGTTAGTGTCCTTGCATTCCTTTTTCCCTGCAGTAGTCAGAGTATTTTGGAAGTACTCGGCAAACCCTTGGCTTTCAGCAGCAGCCTCTTCCTCTGTTTGCTGTCCTTTGTCTTCTACCTCTGGCAGGTTGAAGACCTTCCTCAAGTACTCCTCATCCACCCTAATTTTCTTATCTCTGATTTGGGTAGCAAACCCAATCTCCTCTTGAACTTTCTTGCCATCTACCTCCACCTCCTGTTGTAGAATTACAGCAAAGTTCATCAAAAGAGCAATCTCTTTAGGATAAAGAGAATTGACCTTCCTTGAGATATAGTCCCAGATCCCAAGGGCCATGCAGTTCGATTTGAATTCTTCAAGGATGGTTGAATATCCATCCACATCCTCCCTGCACTGCAACGCAATGTCCCAGTCTACAACTGCTCCATTGCTCACTGCTTTTCCTAGCTTAAGATCATCAAAGTTATCAAGGTCCATTGAAGCAGCATCATGGCCATCATCCAGTTGAATGGAGAGAAAGGCCAGTTGGTCCAGTGCCTTCCCAGAGAGTTGAGCCCTTATCATTTGTTCATCGACAAGGCTGGTCAGGATGGCTGGAACTACGACAGCAGCTTGTTGTTGTTGAGCAGCCATTGTTGTTGTTGAGTGTGTGAAGAAGAAGAGTGTTTGAAAAGGTTTTTGTGAAATTGAGAGCAAATTTGCACTTAGGAAATTTTGGGAATTTTTAGAGAGTAATGAATTACCCAACCCTAGAAAAAATCCTTAAATAGTGCAGTGAATTTTTGTGTTGTTTTTACCCTCAGTTATAAAAATTACATCACTGGGTAAACTTACCTTTTCAATCTCAGCCCTTCATCTTTTATCTGCAAAAATCAATGGTTGTAAAGCCATCTCAACAAACAGTTAATAGCATCTTTTTAATGAATAGTAATTGTGCTAATTAATTGTGCTTTACACATGTAATTAATTCGTAATGAACGTGCTTGTATCAGTTATTACTATTTTAATGTAAACGTGGGAACGTGTGATCAAAAGCATTTCAGAGCCGTCCTATCTTGCACAACTTACCAGACACAACATTAAATGCGGAATAGTGAACAGTCAGATCAGGGTACAGAAGATAAGTTTAAAAAATAATACTAGAAATACTTATCTTCTTGAACACGCTGAATGTTCAAGACTCAGTCTAACTTCTCACCCTGAGAAGTCCATCAAGCTAACTATAAAAGTCAGGCTGACTTCCTAACTCAGTCTACTCAGCACAAGTCCTCTTCTTGGTCTGACCCTTCTTGGCCTGACTTCTTCAACTTGGACTTTCCACTATTCTTCTTGGAATCAAGAGCCTTGGCCTGAGCTCTTATTCCCCCTTGAGCCTTATCCTCAGGTTCTTCATCAGACTCATCTTCACTCAAATTATTCTCAGGCTGCAAATCCTTGGTCCTAGTGTATTCCACTTTCAGCTCAGGATTGTTTAATAACCCAAGATCAGCTCTCAGGTCACAAAACCTTTGCTTAGGTAGAGACTTGGTAAGAATATCTGCAATCTGAAAGTCAGTAGGAGTGAAAACAATAGAAATATCTTTCTTTTCAACATGATCCCTGATGAAATGATGTCTGATATCAATGTGCTTGGTTCTAGAGTGAAACATAGTATTTTCAGTCAAAGCAATAGCACTCTTATTATCAACAAACATCTGAGTTTCCTTCTGGTTCAGCCCATAGTCACTCAATTGTTGTTGCATCCATAAGATCTGAGCACAAAGACATCCAGCTGATATGTACTCAGCCTCAGTTGAGGATTGAGCAACACTTGGCTGTTTCTTGGAATACCAAGACACCAAACAATCACCAAAGAATGTTAAAGTCCCTGAGGTGCTCTTCCTTGTTGGAGTGTCACCTGCATAATCTGCATCAGAGTAGCCTCTCAATGTCAGGTCGCCGCCCCTTGGATACCACAGGCCAACATTGAATGTTGACTTCACATATTTTAAAATATGCAAAGCAGCCTGATAATGGCTCTTCATTGGGGTGACTTGATAACGTGCACACAGTCCAACAGCAAACTGAATATCAGGTCTAGAAGCAGTTAAATAAAGTAAAGACCCAATCAGCTTACGATACTTGCTTTCTGAAACCTTCTTGTCATCTATTGCATAACCCATCCTCAGGCCACTAGGTAAGGGAATTTTCACTTCCTTATTATGACCTTCAAGGTTGAACTTTTTAACCATGTCCATGGCATACTTAGATTGACTTATGAAGATTCCTTCTGGGAGCTGCTTCACCTGCAAGCCTAGAAAGTAAGTTAGTTCTCCCATCATACTCATTTCAAACTTACTCTTCATTAGATATGCAAATTGTTCACACAGGATGGCATCTTCAGATCCAAAGATTATATCATCCACATAAACCTGTGCCAACAACAGCTTGCCTTGGTGCTCTATGGTGAATAGAGTCCTGTCCACCACGCCCTTCTTGAAACCGTTTTCTTCCAGAAACCTAGACAAAGTATCATACCAAGCTCGAGGAGCTTGTTTCAGTCCATAGAGAGCTTTATGCAGCTTGTAGACACCATCCTTATTGTCAGGGTCCACAAAGCCGGGAGGCTGCTCTACAAAGACTTCTTCAGACAGGGCACCATTCAAAAAGGCACTCTTAACATCCATCTGAAATACCTTGAAGTTCTTCTGGGAGGCAAATGCAAGAAACAACCTGAATGCTTCCAATCTTGCAACAGGTGCATAAGATTCATCAAAATCAATACCCTCAGTCTGAGAATATCCTTTTGCAACCAATCTGGCTTTGTTTCTGCAAACTACCCCATTGGCATCCATCTTGTTCCTGAATACCCACTTGGTTCCAATCACATGAGCATGTGAAGGTCTCTTTACCAATTCCCAGACTTGGTTCCTCTCGAACTGGTCCAACTCCTCTTGCATAGCAAGAATCCAATCTTCTATTTCAATGGCTTCCTCAACTTTCTTAGGTTCAACCTGAGACACAAAACAACAAAACAAGGCTTCCTCACGAGTAGCATGTCTAGTCATAGTGTGCTTACCAGGATCACCAATAATAGTTTCATTTGGATGGTATTGGAGCCACTTGTAAACTGGCTTTCTTCTACCACTAGTCTCAGCCTGATCAGTGTCACCCTGATCAAAGAAGATTTCTGGTTGAGCATTGTTGGCCTGATCGTTCATCGGAACTTCAGTCTGAGGAGGTATGTCAGCCTGAGAAACTTCAGGTTGCGAGGCAGCCTGAGTTGTGTCAGGGTTAGACTGACTTGTACCTGCAATATTTTCAGCGGGAACATCTTCTTCCCAAATTTCTTGCACAAATGGGTCAGTGTATATAAGCAGTGTTTGAAGTCTTTTCCCAAGCTGTTCAGCATTGTGTGCTTTGAAATCAGCCTGAGTTTCTGAAAATTTAATATGTATAGACTCTTCAAATTTCAAGGTTCTTTTATTGAAAACTTTAAAAGCTTTACTAGAATTTGAGTAACCAAGAAATACTGCTTCATCAGCCTTAGCTTGGAAAGTGCTGAGTTTCTCCTTCCCATTGTTGCTGACGTAGCACTTGCATCCAAAGATGTGCAAATGACCCACATTTGGCTTCCTGCCAAAGTACAGTTCATAAGGTGTCTTTTGCCTTAGCTTGTTTACCAATACTCGATTTTGCACATAACAGGCTGTGTTTACTGCCTCAGCCCAATAGCCTTCCGCTAGGGTTGATTCAGCCAGCATGGAACGTGCAGCCTCTTTCAAGGTTCTATTCTTTCTTTCGGCAACACCATTTTGCTGTGGAGTTCTTGCAGCTGATGTCTGATGTCTGATCCCTTTGCCTTCACAGAATTCTATCATACCCTGATTCAAGAATTCAGTTCCTCGATCTGATCTGATCATCTTAACTTTCTTTGCACTTTCCAACTCCACCTTGGAAATCA
The DNA here is from genome assembly GCA_036897885.1 of Plantago crassifolia. Lineage (NCBI taxonomy): Eukaryota > Viridiplantae > Streptophyta > Magnoliopsida > Lamiales > Plantaginaceae > Plantago > Plantago crassifolia. Next base: position 978 of record JAYMSM010000219.1, on the reverse strand, counting down.
GCTTGATCAAATGATCCCTTGTTTGATCCTTTGTCCTGAGAAATAAAACCCAGGTGAATCTAGAAAAATCATCAATCACAACAAGACCATACTTACATCCTCCTATACTCAGCTTGGATGACTCAAAGAGATCCATATGCAAGAGTTGGAGTATTTCATCAGTTGATTGAGTTGCTTTGGTCCTGAAGGCATTCTTTGCTTGCTTCCCCTTCTGACAGGAACCACACAGGCTGTCCTGTCTAAAATTCAGGTGGGGGACGCCGGTCACCAGTTCTTGCTTCATCAAAGACTTCATTGACTTGAAGTTGAGATGACCAAATCTTTTGTGCCAGAGCCAACTCTGTTCACTTATGTCTCCTTGGCCTACTAGACAGACCTCAACATCAGAACAAAGTGCCCTATACAGGCTGCCCTGACCCTTTCGTTGGCCTCTCATCACAACCTCATCAGTCTCTTCATTAATCAGCTCACACGTCTTTGATCTGGACACCATGTAGTACCCTTTGTCAGCAAGTTGGCCCTGACTTATCAAATTATAAGCCAAACCTGAGACATGAAGAACATTTGTTAGCCTGAGTTTTCCCAACAAGACGTCACCATATCCAATGGATGGCATTTTGGAACCGCCACCAAATTTGATCTTGGGGCCTTTCTTGACTTGGTAGTTACTCAGCAAACTCTTGTCTCCAGTCATGTGTGTCGTGCACCCACTGTCAAAGTACCACTTCCCTTGGCGTGCTACTTCATCATCCTCCTGAAAATGATTGAAATGTTAATACAACTAGGCACCAACCTGAAGGTTGGATCCCAGCTTGAGGATGACACCTGTTGGAACCCACTTCAGCCTGACACCATTATGTTTGGTGCTGGCCTGATGTGTTCCTTGCTTCTCAGGCTGAGCCTTCAAAGCACAGGTTGAAATAGGTGCTGAAGATTTAACCACACGCTTCAAAATACGTGGAGGATTTGCATGGGTGT
>JAYMSM010000218.1:0-13207 GCA_036897885.1 Plantago crassifolia | reverse complement strand
ACTGTGGAAGGCATGAATTTCTAGGCATGCAAGGTTTTAAACGCGTTGCCGAGAGCCAATTCGGCTACTAATCCGCTTGCAAATAAAAGGTAAAATAAAATAGATATCCAAACGATAAAGAAAAGCTGAAAAAAATAGTATTTGAGGCGGTTTTGCTACACAATTGGGGGGAGTTGCAGAGGAGCAAATCGTTATTTGCTCCCCTACTGGAGATAGCCTCAGTTGTCGAGTTTCTTTAAGGATGAGTTGTTGGGCCGGTGTTTGTATGGATCAACTGGGCGAAGTACATGTTTTGTTTGTTTATGGGAAGCCGAATTATTATTATTTTTGAAACGGATAAATGTACATAATAAGCAATGCCTAAGGAATGCACCATATCGAAACCCCAAAGGCTAAACCTAGTACGGATCTTCTAGCAAAGGAAGGCAGTCACCGAACTTTGGTAGTCATGTAGGTAGCCCGTTACATCTTGTGTGGCTAGATGATGTAATTGATCAAGATTCACAATACTTGATTCGGCTTGTAAATGGTAATGTCTATTAATACAAGTTTATCTTACCTTCAAAAAAATTATAATGCGTCTTAATACGTGTTTCTGAGTTTAACACTTTTATCTTGTAGTAGTTCATGCCTTGTGTCAAGCACTCTCTTGATTTTTTTTGTTCATACAATTAGATATTTAGATTACATACCCCTTACATGAAATTTCACTTTCGAAACCACCCACACTTTATGTATTATGTAGAGTTGTAACAAGAAAAGCCAGACATGAAGTGCAGTAATTTATTACAGGCCAACTAGTACATCTCATAATCAGCTTCAATTGCATTATGGGGCGTAATAATTGAGCTTATCTCCAACAACAATAATAGTATAGATTTCCGTCACTACTACTTTGTTTGTTGATGTTACTTTTAACACTATTAATTGTCGTTAAGCAAAGCTGTTCCCTCTTCTCTTTTTTAATGGCTTTCACGTGTTGCCTTTTTCACTTTCTTTTCTTAATAATGCATAATTGCTGATTTGCAGACACAAATCTTCATTTGGCCAATCAGTTTTGTTATGCTATTTACACCACTTTTATCTTCTGTAACCTTCCGTTAATGTTTCGTTTGTTTAGCATCATGCACATGGATTGTTTCAGATTTCAATTTTCAAATTGTAATAGTACCAGTAATGCTTGCAATCAAGATTCAACTTACATTCGGACTTCTTTTTTATCAAGCGGTAAACAAAGATTAATAATGATTCCATTTACCCCCGAAATATGACTCGTACCCCCGACCTATTGATTGTAGAGGAAGCTTCTTACCAACTACGTTGCGCTTTGTTGTCCGCTTACATTCAGACTTAAATTCAGGTTTATGCCATTTATATTTATACTTAAATTTAATTAAATTTATCCAAAATTCATTCAGCTTAGTCAAGTTAGAATTAATTCCTTAATTAAATTCAGTATAGAGATTTTCAGACAAATCAACTTGCTACCAAACACTAATATATTATTAACTCTTGCGAGATACCAACTTCTTGAAAACATAATGTGAAAACTTCATGGCACATCCCTTGCAGTCTAATTGGTGTCCGCCCACTACGGACAATTGTTTTCTGAGGCACCCATTCAGAAGTACAGCCGTAAGCCCGTACGGACAATTGTTTTTTGAGAGATTTGTAAAATATACATTGTTCGAGAACCCGTTGTAGTTGAGATACAAAATCAATAGTACATGAGCCATAAGTTAACAGCCACGATACAACTACAGGAACTCAAAGCTCTTAACCGAGTGAGATAGCCGTGTCCTAGAAACATTGATGGCGAAAAATCATCGGCAGCTAAAACTCAGCATAAGATATCAAAGATTACGCCAATTTTCCGTTGCCATGAACCAAAAAATAATCTACTGTCACCTTCTTGGCACAACAGGAAGCATGGAGAGGGATTCTTGGCACAACAGGAGGCATGGAGCAGGTGCAATCATGACACACTAGATTGTTTGCAGCAACTGGTCCTCCAAAAGAATCCCAGGGCTCAACTCTGACACTATGTTATTCAACACTTCACATATCAAGAATCTGGGACATCCTCTAGATCCATTTGATATAATGAGTAGTCTCTCTCAAACAACAACAGTTCCTGCATATAATGGTAATAATAGGCCCGTCAATCAGTACACAGTAATAGTACGCCTTTCTTCATTGAACTTAATCATGAAAGCAAATGGCCAGCATTTGTTAAAATGATCAGGGTCAATTTGATAAACATTATCATGCTACAACTTAAGGATGGGGTTCTACAAGGCAGGAGAAAGGAAAAGGAATAGTACACACTGATGCATAGGATAATTAAATTTTGTAACTCATATCTTCAAAATGTATCAAGAGAGGCCACAACAAAAACCTTAACCATAATGGTCCTTTTATCTGCACGAATTAACTGTAACAAGCAGACTTAACATTGTAACACATAGCTAAGAACCAGAAAAAGACTAGTACACACTGATGCGTGGATGATTCAGTTTTGTACTAACTACTATCTTCAAAATGTATCAGCAGAGGTCACAACAAGAACCTCAATCAGAACGGTCCTTTTATCGGCATGAATTAACTGTAACTAGCAGACTTCACTTTGTAACATATAGCTAATAGGAACCACTACTAAAATGGAGCCTCCATGAAATATCTTGCTTTCGTAGCTACTTGTTGAGGATGAATATGAAATTGGCAACATTTTTCAGGTTTGTATTAATTTTATAAAATACAAATTAATTTTATAAAACACTTGAGAGAACATTTTATTACATGTCCATATCATATGCATAACATCATGAAATTCATACCTGTAACTGCAGCTGGCTGAACAAACGAAGAAAATCATAGTCAGGGGACGTGACCAACTCAATTAATTTATGATGGTTCTCAGGCTGGTTGCCATACTCCATTAGTGAGACAGAAACCTACAGATGAGCACAAAAGAGAGATAATTTGTACCAACTACCAACTACCAAGGAAATAAGGGGGGACCTTTTGCAAACATCAGAAAAATAAATGTCATCATGGTTGTAGATCGAAAGAATAGATATGGATTGAAAATTACCTGCATACAACGGAGAAACATTTCTGGAATACAACACCTTCGACAAAGACCACGGACTATATATGTTGCAGGTACATCTTGAGAACCATCAGCTTTAGAATACCAAGCATCCAAGCGTGAGATCTCCATTGTTACTCCGGCTTGAAACCGTGAAAGCTCACCTAACACAGAAGGTGGCATTAGGTGCAGAGAGGAGTGACGAGACATTTGGGAAAAAAGGTTGAGAAACTGAGACATTGGGGGGAAAAGAAAAAAGGAGTCCAGCAGCCTTTGTGCCCTCAACTACTCCAAACCTGAAAATCATGCCAGAATCTGGGCTAGACCAGATGCATAGACATGACAGAAAGATGGTAGCAACAAGTCTACAACAAAGTATATACCTTTGAAACCAGCAGCCATGACAGTGGCTAAGATCCCACCATCGTTGAGCTCATGGTGCCCAACGCCATCACCCTCAACTGCCAAGCAGCGAATAACAACTTCAATGCAGTAATTGTCCCTTGGCGAGATGGATACATTTATCTGCCCATATAGGATAGAAATAATTAACTGTCAAATAAATACAACAAACAGACAGATACAGAATATCCCTAAACTGTAACTCTAGCATACAACAAGTGAACAAACAATCATCTTTGTGCGATCAAGTTGACAGCACGGAGTTGGCATGACACAGATGTAGTAGGAAACTGATTAACAAGATGCAAACTGGGCTGAAGATGTGGTTAGTAGATGCAAACACTAGCAAGTAATTGTCAAGCAGAAACACACAAGTATATAATTGATTGACATTGATCGATGAATTATAGGGGCTACTTAGGTCACAGAATATCAAAACTAAAGAAGCAGCAATTTGACTTAATAAATGAGACTACGTTATGCCAATCTCTATTCATGGAATCCAAACACTTATGAGTTCATGTCTTAGTTCTACTCCTAATGAGGGAAGAGGACTGGTGTTCAAGTATCACTCCCTACCCAGAGAGAAGAGATCAATGGAAGGGAGAGTTCGCTCTCCGCAAAGTCGAAAGACCACGTATTGGGGATTGGAAGCTTAAAGAGGGCAAAATTTTATAACACCCAAAGAGAAACAAAAGAGGAAACTTCCAAGTAAATAGAAGAAGCATCAGAAACAGACTATCCTAACACACCTGCATGATTATAATTCACATTGCTGGTCACTTCAGATATTGCTTTATTAACTAAAATGAAAATACACGAGCTTTACCATTAATTCACGGTGTAGAACATCTTCCTCGCTTACAGATGAATAGAGAGCACTAGTCAATGCTGTACACAGGGTCGCATCTGGACTCAAGCACTCGCCAGAAGGTAGACAAAGCATCGCTGTAGCATGCACTTCCAGATATTCAGGTTCCGAGCAGTCATGAACATGATCTTGAGTTGGGACTAACCAGGGGTTTTCTTTTCCTAGAGTATTAAAGAATAATAATAACAATGAGTTTCATTTTACAATCCAAACCTATCATTTTAACAGATTTAACTGCACTGATCTAGGATTCGATACATTTACAATGAACACTTACGTTCCAGTAAAGCCAAAGAAGACGCAAGAGCTTCAGAAGCTGCTGTGACTGCCCTGTCTATTTCCTCACGTGAAAGTTCACCCTCTGAAATCTCGGCATTTTCTAGATCATGTTTTAACCAATTGCGATATTTTGCATCGCAAGAGAAATATTCACTCTGAATGGTTACGATAAAATATGAGTCAGTGGTCGCAGTAACTGTTGCATCAAACAAAATTAGATTGACATTAAGACACATACCCAGTCTTGGAACTCCCTCAAGTTCTCAGGCACCTCATCATCCTCCTCACAAGTCAAATGATTCAGAGGCTCCGCAAGTAAACTTAGCACCGTGTGAGCACCAGTGGGTACTGCAGCGACTCTCCACATTGAAATGAGAGCAAACTCCCGGAATAATATGTTGCTATAACATTTTACAAGAAAAGAGGAAGATAGTCCATCGATTAGAATGACTGGGTAAACAATGCAAATATCAAACCCCATGCACTAGGCACAACGTTGACCATGGTCCATGGGAAAACAATAAAAAGTGTAAAGTATCTTCCTTATCTCTTCAGGACAGAATGCATACAGATTAGTGTTTCTACTTCTGAAGAGCCATAAAGACTGGCAAGACGAACTACAGTATTCAGAAGCATGAGACGAAAGGGACTGACACAATTATTTTTATCAAGTAAGATTACTGAGAAAATATTATTATTATGAACGTATCACCAAAAAGTTGCTAAATTTTAATATTTATTCCATTTGTATTCCCAAAAAATGGGGAATGGAACAAAGGCACATTTTGGTTTATATGGTAAAAAAAGATTCTGGAAAATAACGGAACCAGTGGAATAGAAGAAAATTGTGTTTAAACAAAATAAAACATCGAATTTGTTCATATCTATCAAACTTTTGTCTTTCTTCCACCAACGAACTAAATCTTCACAAGCCATGGAGTGGTAAAAACACTTTTTAATTTTACTGAAAGAAGGCAGTATTATCATCCATATAGCATACTGTACTGGCCAGCACAAAAAATGAGACAAGAGGGATTGCCAGTATGGTGAAACCTATATGGGAGCAACTTTGCTGCTATTTGCAAATATAAATCCTCAGAACAATTAAATAATTTAACAAAGATTTTAAGACATTCATACTTAGGTAATCGCAACCAAACAATTTAGGATTCTCCAAGGTACTACTTGAAAATGAGAGAAAGTGATAAAACATGCTGGAAACTGGATCAACTCACTGGCTTTGTTTCATTTCCCGTTATTGTTTACAAAGTTCAGAATGGCTGCCCTATAGTCTGCTAAAGTGTTATTTCCCCGCAGCTATAGGGCAGTGCCGCTATTGATGACCTGGAGTGTAAACTTCTTTTTTCATTTTGTTAAGAAACTCTTTTAATTTTTAAAGAAACTTAGTTTAGAGCTCTGAACACGAATTTATATGGGGAAGTATCTTCTCTAAAAATTTGAAATAATAGTGGCCAACTTCCTGGCACCATCCTGGACACTATAAGCGGTGCAGAACAAAAGTAAAATAGGAAAACCTTCATCCTCCTGATTCGGAAAATCAAACTTAAACAAGTTCCAAGGAAATTGGCTTTTCCTTCACTTACCTTTCCTTTCTCATATGTTTGGGAACAGCCAAGGTGAAAGTTTAGGAAATTATTCTGTTTGTCAGATTTTCAGAATATAAAATAAATAACAGATAGTAGAGCAGTTTCCTCCACAAAAGTGATTTGTTACGTGGATCTAGGTGCAATAACTAATAACACTTCCTAAAAGTAATAAAATAGAAAGCTAATACCTAGCCACCAATGATTTAACTTTTAGCTTGAAGGTAGAATATCAAATTACTTCCCAGAAAAAGTAAACAAAAATGAGGGTCTGCATGCAGAACAAGAATGACGAATCAAAAGTATGGAAATACATACACCCAGTAGCAGATCCAGAATGAGCTTTTAAGCAGATAAAGTAATGGAATCACCTATGCATTAGTGCACGGAGAACAAGTTTCTCAGTAACAGTTTTGACATCATTGATTGTGGACGGAGGTGTAAAGCAAAGCCATTGAATGACCATGGCTTTCTGTAAACTCTGCAAGCGGTGTTGCTCTGCAACGTCAGCTGACTTGTCATGTTTCCCAACGCTAACTTCTCTAGATCTCGACAGAACTCTGCAATTGAGAAGTTCAGCAATTCTAATGCATAGAATGTTTCACATGCTTGTTTGTTGAAATTAAATAAATAACCTATACCTCTCAATGATTTCTTCGAAACTGCCTTTTGAATTATCCTCAGGAGAAAATGGTAGATATTCAATAGCCGATAGAAAGATCTTGTATCTGACATGCACACTGTAGTAGGAAAATAGAAGGTAAAATACATGGTAAAAAACTAGTTTATATGGGCTCTAAAATTTTAGTTTCTTTTTTTCAAATATTAAGGAATCTCATTCTTTACAGATCAGTGATAACATATCCATCACAAAGTAGTGTTCTAATGAGTGAATGTGTGCATGCAGGAAAAGAAAGAACAAGAAGAAGAACAATTCCACACAATATCAGGCAACGAAAATTCAATATCGCCAAATGCTTATGATAAAGGGGGCAACCATGTATGAGAGAAAACAAATATCAACTATACGGAAATTTGCTAAGAGATACATGTAAAGACCTGCTATTTAGCCTCAACTCCATCATATGAACGAATAAGTCAATGCAGCGATGGTGAGCTAGTTGAGAAGCATAGATGCCGACCAGCTCCTCATGCTGCTCCGTAAATAGGTACATTGCATACCTGGCATTGATCAGCAAATAAAAAGATGTGTTAATAATTATAGACAGTATTGAGGTCAGAAATGATGAATTGTTACAATTGAACAGAAAGAGCTTAGGAATGTTGTGGTAGCTAAATTTAGGGTGCCTGCAACACTAGAGGCTAAATATACTCCCATAAATATACATACATACCACTCTAAAAATTATCAGTTAATTATTTCAGGAAATTCAATGCTTCCCTTCTCATTCTTTTTTATTTGTATGCATTTGAAACAAGAGACGGGTAGTGGTTTTCCACTTCCCCTCTTTAGTCACTCGAACCCCAACCTAATAGTTGAAGGGGAGGCTGCTTATCAACTGAGATGCATTTCTATAAAATTATACTTTAAGCTTCACAATTCAGCTATAGTAACTGGGAATTAATCAACACCCATATGTACTAAATGCTAGATACAACCTGAGTCATAACTTCAACAGTTCCCTTTTACTACAAAATGCAAAGGTTCCATTATCTTTCTCAATGACCAACCAAGGGTTAGACTATTTGATCAAGAATGGCTCTCCAATGCAATAGGTAAGTATATTTTACCAGAGACAGTTAGCAACGTAGTGCCAAGGCAAGGAAACATGACTGTATGAGTACCAATGCAATGCATAAAAATAGCATATACTTTCATGAATCCTTGTGCAAAACCCTTTTCCCAAAGAAAAACGTAGGGCTTTTCCCTTTTTTGAAATGACAATCTTTTAGAAAGGGAAAAGCCCTACGTTTTTCCCAAAGAAAAACGTAGGGCTTTACCCTTTTTTGAAATGACAATCTTTTAGAAAGTCGACTTTGGAATTATCCAAAAATGACATAAATTATGATAGTATGCCAAAAATGTAATAGATATCTTAGTTCTCAAGGAAAAGATATTAACATGATCAATAATCTCACCTCACCCTGGACAATAAACTAATCATACTGTCAACATTGATTGCATGAAAAGGCAAAAGTTAAGATCCTTTTGAACCAACAAAAAGTGCTTAAGATGAGGAAACGACAATGATGCTACGAAAAAGCAGCAATTCAACGGCTCAAAGAACAACATGAAAGCAAAATGCATTGACCCTCAGGCTTTCTTTTACCCATCAAAATACAGAAAGAACTTGCAATAAGGCCAATTATTGATCATTCATGCCCATAAATGTTCTTCATATAACATAGAAGTTCAAGAGAAAAGCTAGGTGAGATTATACAAGGCAACGCGAAACATTACAAAATAACCACTTACATATGAATAATGAAGTCACCCACTTTCATTATCTTCTGGCGAAAATTATCCTTCATTTGGTCCGCAAGTAAATATCTTAACACCAGAACCAAGTGTGCACCAAATCGCATCATTTGCGGATTGTCACCATGAGACCTGAGAAGTTTGCATGTTCAGAAAATTGATATCCATGAGTTACCAAAAATTGTACTTCTTTTTCACATGACATATACATGGAAACCAGGTATTGAGGGTTGCATGTCATAATCCACAAACCAAAATCACTCTCATCTATTATTGTCATCCACCGATTACCTCCGGCTATTCTGTCAACAATTCATTACTAATTTAATGAATACTAAGCTTTGATATAACCAAAGGACATGTAATCAGATCCCAGACTACTTGAAAAGGCCAAAGAAAAAAAAAGAATAAGAAGAATTATAAGAGTTATATTATCTTCTTTAATTTTGGAAGAAGCAAAGAGAGCATCAATTTCTCCATTTACCACATGGTGACTCGAACCCCCAACCTATTGGTTGTAGAGGTCTAGAGGAAGTGTTTTACCAACCAAGCTGCAGTCTGTTGGCCACTAAGTGCTATATTATCAGAGAAACTAGTCTCCTTGATTAACTAAATTAGTACCCGAACTCCAGTTTTCTGAATTTCCTCTACATATGGCACTAACTCACCACTCTGCCTAACTCTAATTTACTGCCTGTAGTCTCAAAAAAGAAGAATACAGCGAGAAGACCGGAAAGGCGGACACCTTTACTGCATGCTCAATAGTGATATATGTTTACTCAAAAGAAATTTGAGATAGTAAGGGAAAACAAAGGAAAACAAGAAAACACCAAAAACCACTAGAGCAAAGAGTAACCTTTGCTTGTGTGCAAATTCAATACTTCCTTTTCACAATTTTCTTTTTCCAGTAAATATCAGTACCAAGTTTTCATTGAAAGTAGACAATAAACACAGGAGAAAGTGGAAAGGTTTCAGTGAACAATCTAGCCATGTGGCTGGTTACCCAGTGAGAACCCTACTCCAAAGTCCAAATAACTTTTTCTCTATCAATTTTGTTCAGTAGGAACACCATTGCAACCCACATGCCATTTGCCACACTACTAGATATTTTTAACCACCCAGCTACATTTCAAACCATTAGAAGTATAGTCACATATTTTGCCTAATCTATATTATAAATAAGATAGCATATTCAAGCTTTAATTGATTTAATGGATAGACAGATGTTCTTTACATTTACCCAATTGATAACCTCACCAAACTGATTTTAACAGTTACCATTTACATTTTTCTTACACAAACTCACAAATACACCTGGAGTTAGAAAATAAAAAATTCATTGTGCCGAACACATGTTTTAAACTATGTTATTACATTCATTTGGAAAGAAGAGAAAAGAGTAATCTCAATACACGACTATTGGCACTAAGCGCACAACTGGGCAAACAAATGGTATTACTTGTTTAACAAAAAAAAGGCATAAAGATAAAAGTAAAACTACAAACAAATAAGGAGAAGAGTACTGTATACCTGAATATATTTTCATCATTTTCTGAAGGTGATATCCACGACCATATCAGGTCAAGCAAATCCGGTATGTCACCTAACATAAGGTTTATCTGTATATAATTTTGTTGTTAATAAAACTAAGTTAGTAAACTTGAACTGCTACATGATATATGAGAATATTATTAAAATTTGGAAATAGAAACCACGACTCAACAGCATCCAGCCATCATTACAGATGCACATCAACAGAGACAAAATTGCTCAAAAATCAAATGTCTGATTAGCATTTTCAACAACACACATGCAGATTTTAGAGACAAACACCATCCATTAACATAGCTTAAGAACAAAGGTATGTTCAATACACGTGCACAACTGAAAGCCAATTCTTAAAAACCTGAAATGTGAAGAGCGAGTTGCATCTAAAAGAACTTCTCCTACATTAAGTCAATAACTAGCTTGTAAATTGTAATGTATGAAGTGTCAACTATGCAGAGTCAAATTCAAATTTCTATATCGTTTCCAAAAAAAACAAATTTCTATATTAGTTAACTTCACTTCCTATCAAACTGAAATGTTTGAACTTAAGCAAGATGCAACACTTAATGTGTATTCTGCAGATGTCTTAGTAAGCTAAGATAAAGCATATGCATTATGCAAGAGTATAACAATACAAACTTAAAACATAACTGCACCCACAATAGTATGGAAAATCTGTTGTCAATTCATAATGTCATTAACGTTTCCCATTAAGGCACTATCATAGCAATACCGAATGGCTATGGGTTAGACAACAAAATGACGTAACAACCCATATGTTGGCAGAACTGCATGTTTATAATCTGTAATGTCATTTAGATTACAAATATAAGACTTAAAGCTACATCTTTATGAACTAATAATTGACTACTATTACAATAACTCTGCTTCCAGTCCATCTTTGAGTTTACAAGCAATTGCATAGTTGCTCACTACCAGAGCTTCCCTAATAGGTACCGTGTGCGTGTGCGCGTGTGTGTATGTCTACATACTGCCTCCATCCCCAAACTGTTCTCCATTTTACTTTTCGGAGCGCAAAATAAGGTGAAAAGTATAGTATTGAGGTATATTAATGGTGGTATTCATAATTCACTTTATAAAGGACTATATTATATTCTAGGGTTAAACTTTCCCAAAATGAGACCCTCGGGGTATATCAGAGAAGACTGCCTCACAATATTTATATTATAATCCAGGTAGTCCTCGGGCTAGTAGGATTCAGACCAAGTCGCCTTGGTCCAAGGAACAGCCTTACAGCAAAAGGGTTAATTATACCGGAGAGCCTTGGTCAGGCCGGAACAAAATTCAAGATTTTCTTCGTCTTTCTTCCATTCACTTCAGTGACCTTGTCTACCAAACCCATAGGATTTTCCGGCAGACCTATAAAACGGGTAGGTGAAACTGCAGAGACAATATGTCTAAAGTGATATAACCAAGGAGAATATAGTGCAAGTGGAGAGGGGAATGGATTGTTTGTTCATTGTTGTGTACCTTGGATGTAATGAGGAGCAGTAAATATAGACACATGGCGTTGCCCTAGTTCATAGATGGTCTTGAGCCTTAGTGGTGGGATAGGTGACTTTCATGTTGGAAATCAGTTCTTGTATGATAGACTTGGACCTTGGTATATTAGTTGATATCATTTTTATTTATTTTTTATATTAAATCACAGAAAAGTGGAGAAGAAATCTATGCAAAAAAGTCAACAATATATTGACGTTGTCCGGATTTCTTCCTTGCACAGTTTCACTTCCAAGGTGGAAAGAATAAAATCAAGAAAACTTTCAGGAACGCTTAACATAATCCAAAAATTCTCATCATTCACTTTTGGAGCTCGGGGGAATAAGTAATGATGCCATCTTACGGCCTAAACTCTACTCATAAGATTCAATGTCTCTCGAATATATCAACATTTACATTGTAATTTTGGGAAACTGGGGGACATGATATGTCATAACATGGTGCTTACTGGAATTCACCACGAAGGAAATCAAACCATACCAAGGTCCAAGAACAACCTCAACAATGAAGCCACCTAGCCTATCACCACAAATCCACAATGAGCTAAGGCAACACCATATGCCTATATATATATATTAAACCACATTACTACAAGGTACAAAAGGCAATCCATTGCCCCTCCCCCAATTACACTATATTCTCCTTAGGATATATCATGTTGAATACAATCCCGCTGACCAAGGCTCACCGGTAAAACTAACCCTTTTGCAGGTACCCCGGCCAACGATGAGGGGTCTTAGAGAAGAATCTTGAGGAGAGGGCGTGATTTGAGGAGAGGTCTTGAAGATACAAGGAAGAATTAGGCTATGTGTTAGTCTATACTAAATGATGGGATTTCCAGTCCCATCAGATATATTGAACCATTCACCCAAAAGGGGAAAAAATCATAAAATGAAAATAACATGTACTATTTCATTATGGGTGTCTTCTAATTCCCTGATATTGAAAAAATCATATTACTATCTATAAGCTTACTGAATTATCAATGGGCAGTTATAAGAACTTCTGGCACAACACCTCTAAACTTCCCAGGCAGGCAGTAACAATGAAGCTCTAAGATAACTTTGCATTTACAAATCAGTCAGCCATGACAGATATGCCCTCAAAGTAAAAAAAATAGGTTTTAACTCTCCGTTGCTTTTTAAAATTGCAAAAAGCATGTCCTTAGTGTTACAACTTGCAAGCGTTATATCGAGGAGCCCCCAAATGAATTGTTACTAAACTAGCATTAATTAATTAGTATAATTGCCGAAGGACATGGTCCAAGCAGAGATGCCGCATAAGATTTTGGTTATCTTTATCACACCGGTAACACCTACTGCTGCTACTTCGCATATGAACACATGACAAAATCTACTCACACCATTTCAGGAGAAAACCAAGGTTGAGTTAAATTACTACTCATAATTCCAAAATTCTCTTAGTGTTTGAGTAAATTCTCTCTGAAAATC
>JAYMSM010000217.1:0-7500 GCA_036897885.1 Plantago crassifolia | reverse complement strand
GAAGGGGATATGGCGAAATCGGTAGACGCTACGGACTTAATTGGATTGAGCCTTGGTATGGAAACCTACTAGGTGATAACTTTCAAATTCAGAGAAACCCCGGAATTAATAAAAATGGGCAATCCTGAGCCAAATCCTGTCTTCTCAAAATAAAGTTCAGAAAGCGAAAAGGGGATAGGTGCAGAGACTCGACGGAAGCTGTTCTAAAAAAAATGGAGTTGACTGCGTTGGTAGATGAATCTTTTCATCGAAACTGCAGAAAGGATGAAGGATAAACGTATGTATTGAATACTCAAATATCTAAAAAAGGGGGGATGACGGTCCGAGTCTCTATCTGTATTTTTTTAGATGAAAAATAGAAGAATTGGTGTGAATTGATTCCACATTCAAGACAGAATCGAATATTCATTCATCAAATCACCCCACTCCATAGTCTGATAGTTTTAGTCTTTTTTAAAAGAACGATTAATTGGACGAGAATAAAGATAGAGTCCCGTTCTACATGTCAATACCGACAGCAATGAAATTTATAGTAATAGGAAAATCCGTCGACTTTTAAAATCGTGAGGGTTCAAGTCCCTCTATCCCCAAAAGCCTATTTTCTATCTATCCTATCCTTTTTGCTTTTTTGCTAGCGGTTCCAGATTCCTCAACGTATTGGGGCGTAAATGACTTTCTCTTAGCACATGTGCTATAGAATACACATCTAAATTTAGAAAGGAATTCCTAATTGGATGATTCACAATCAATAGCATTACTCAGACTGAAACTTACAACTTGCAAAGTTGTCTTTTTAAAGACCTAAGAAATTACATAGAGGACTTGGGGAAAACTTTGTAATTCCCCTCTGTACCTTTAATTGACATACACCCCAGTCCTCTCATAAAATGAGGATGGAATGTTACATTGGAAATGGTCTGGATAGCTCAGCTGGTAGAGCAGAGGACTGAAAATCCTCGTGTCACCAGTTCAAATCTGGTTCCGGGCACAGGGTTTCGTTGTATAAGGCCTTGTTAGAAAGTAATTGATAGGAAGCAAGATCCATATTCGTAATGAATATGGATCATAATTCCTACAGACTTTTTCTATCTTGGCGAGACCCATCTATTTGATATTTATAGATGGGTAGAATTTCTAAAATTGCATTTTAGAATTTTCTTTCGTTCAAAAAATGTTATTTCCTATTCAATCTCCTAATTCCCTCCAATATGACTTTATAGAACCGATCTAAGCAAATCTAAGCAATAGACCCAGTACGAAGTTCATGATGCAGAACTCGTTTGATGGTTCGGCTCGTATGAAAAAAACGGTAAGAATCCCAATGAATTCCTAATTCGATTGTTAACCTATCTATAATCCATATATCGCCTAATACATAATACAAATGAGATCTGTTTAATCTAGAAAGTACAATCCTTAAATCTCTTTGGATAAGTGTAAATTCCTTTCTTATCATTCAATGAGCATCTTGTATTTCATAAAAATTAGGAGCAATATAATCTTTCCGCAAAGGCCATCCTATCCAACTTTCTGGCATTAATATACGCTTTAACCGCGGATGATTATCATAAGAGATTCCGAACATATCGTAAGATTCTCGTTCTTGAAAATCCACGCTTTTCCAAACCCAGAAAACAGACGGAATTCGGGGATTCCTCCTTGAAGCAAATATTTTTATACATACCTCTTCTGGTTGATCCACACCAGATTCGATTCTGGTAAGATGATACACACTAGCTAAGAGTCCGCCGGGTGCTAGATCATAGGCACATTGGGAACGTAGATAATTGTAGCCATATACATATAAAATGACAGCAATGGAATGCCAATCCTCAGGCTTTATTTGTAAAGTCTCTATTCCTTGATAATCAAAGCCCAAAGATCTATGAATTATCCCATGCTTGACTAGCCAAGCGGACAAAGGACCCTGCATCTCTTTTATCTCCCGCATTTTATTTAGAATATTTCTCATTCTCGGTCCAATTTATGAAGATGGCCCCCCCAATTCTTTTTCGTTAATTTTCTGTACAGTAAAAGGGGGTATTACCTAATTTGCTAACTCGTGAGAAGATAATGCACTTTTATATTTGAAGAAGGGTTCGGTTGGGATCTCGGGAGTAGATGGCGGTTGGTAGAGGAATCTTTGATCCAAATTTCCAGTATTCAGACTGCGTCCAATATGAAACTTGTGGTTGGTTGTAAAATACCGATTTGTTTGTTCAGGCCTAATTCTATCTTCATAAATTTCTCGAGCTATTTTCTTACGAAGTTTTGTTATAGCATCTATAACTGCTTCCGGTTTAGGGGGACAACCCGGCAAATAGACATCCACGGGAATTAGCTTATCGACCCCCCTAACCGTACTATAAGAATCTGTACTGAACATACCTCCTGTAATTGTACAGGCCCCCATAGCAATAACATATTTTGGTTCGGGCATTTGTTCATATAATCTCACTAAGGAGGGGGCCATTTTCATTGTTACTGTTCCGGCTGTTAAAATAAGATCCGCTTGTCTAGGACTCGATCTTGGTACTAGTCCATAACGATCAAAGTCGAATCGTGATCCTATTAATGAAGCAAATTCAATAAAACAACAACTTGTACCATAAAGAAGGGGCCATAAACTAGAGAGTCTTGACCAATTAGAAAGATCGTTTAATGTAGTTGAAATAACGGAATTTTCAACTGTTCGATCGAGTAAAGGAAACTCAATGGAATTCATAACTTTTGCAATCTTTTTTTCCTTTTTCTTTTTATTGTCTGAATATTCAAGAGCTAAGACCATTCCAAGGCTCCCTTTCGCCATGCATAAACTAAACCAACAATTAAGATAAGCACGAAAATCAAAGCTTCTATAAATACAGATACACCCAATACATCGAAACTCATTGCCCATGGATATAGAAAGACCGTTTCAACATCAAAAACAACAAAAACTAAAGCAAACATATAATAACGGATTCGAAATTGTACCCAAGCGTCGCCCATCGGTTCTATACCCGATTCATAACTGGAAAGTTTCTCCGGCCCTTTCCTAATTGGGGCTAAAATCCCCGAAACGAAAAATGCCAAAATAGGAATAAGACTTGATATTATTAGAAATGCCCAAAAAAGATCATATTCGTAAAGCAAAAACATAGACCCACTCCTATGAACTTGGAAAATATACAAGATCGGTCGATTCGAATGGAAGTTGTCAAGTCGTCCATAATCGTTTAGTCAAAACAAAAATGCATTTTGCATTTTGACCAACTAGTCTAGTTTGTTTATTCCTATCGCCTTTTAAGATTTATGATGACTAGGGGATCCAATTTTCAGTCTACTTCATTTTTTTATTTATCTGGAATTTCTTTAATTCTTTAATTAGTATTAGTATAACTCTACCTATTCCGCTTAGACAAATTATCTTGTTTTCCCGAGGATTTTTAATAAAAAAATCCACTTCCAACTAAAAAAAAAGAATTCGATTTGAATTTTTGTTTAAGAATTTCAAGCTTTGTATTTTTTGCAATTTTTTTGATAAAAAGGATAAATTTTTTTTTTTTTTTAGGAATAGAATCGGGAGTTCTTTTTGTCATTAACTAGCAGATACTGGGTAGGTATTTCAATCTCAGGATTTCGAATATCTTAAGGTTGGTATATTCCGTTTATTAGAATCTGCTTGGATTTTTCTCTTGATTGAATACATAAACCTAATAAAGAAGATCCCTACCTTTTTGTTTCGTCTCACCGGGTATAGGTAAGGTATATGAGACTTATTTCAAATTGTTGCCAATGAAACTTACCAAAGAAATTCATTTTTCAAGAAACTTTGGTTTGTCCACAAATACGTCGGGTTATTCCCTGGATCGACGTGAATTCCTCTTTGGAGTTTTTCACCAGGCTAGTGTGATGATTTTGAGTTCTGAAATTCATTCAAATGAAAAATTAGGTAGACCGAATATCAACAACTTAAGCGTAACCCCTTGATTGTGGACATTCAATTTGATCTAGAATTTCCTCCTGAAGATTAATGACGAAAATTTTCTTTGTTTATCCACGATTGGAATTGATTCGATCTCTTCAAATGTGTTTTTCTTGCAGTTTTCTAGTCTTCTTTAAATTCAATCCCAGGAGTCATTTTTTCTAGGACTCATTTGGTTTCGATGAAACCCCTGGTCAGTTACAAGCAACAAAAAAGAATGAAGAAATACAAAAAAATGAGACAATTTTGTATTTCCAATTTAGGGCTATACGGACTCGAACCGTAGACCTTCTCGGTAAAATAGCTCAAACTGATTATTATCAAAATGATCTGAACTATTTCAAAGACCCAACATGCATTTTTTTTTTGCATTGGGCTCTTTCATTAACTGATAGAAATATCAGCCAGTCCGCCATATTTTTTCTTGATAGAAAAATAAGATAAGGAGATGGCTCCACGTGCTCTGATTCATTATTTGGAATTCTGATTCAGGAGCACTACCAAAGTGTTTCAAGGGTGGGATTATCTTGACGTAGGTCTGCCTCAGGCCTAGACCATTTTAAGTTAAATGAAGTCTCTATCGTTCGGCTTCAAAAATCAAATATGAAACTTCATACACCTTAAAGTTCATAGGACGAAAAGAGATTTTTGAGGGCCTTGTACTCATTATAAGCCTAGCATTGAATTTGTATTCACCTTATCAATATCTCAAATCAATGGCGGGGTCTGTTTGGTACCTAAAAGAGACACCCAAATCGGACCCAACCCCTTGTCAGGCTATTGTTCCCTCAAAGTTATGTAGTAAGACATCGATTTCTCAATAAGATCCAATTTGTTGATTGTATCATAGACCCCCCTGAAAAACATTGGCGCGCGTGTAAACGAGGTGCTCTACCAACTGAGCTATAGCCCTTACGTAACTTAATGCTTGTGATACATATTTTATCACGTATCTAATTTCTTGTCAAGATGAATATTCCTAGAATCCAACATCCTACAGTTTTGAGTGCTTTTACTTAGATTAGTATTGCTTAGAAGTAATTGGATATTTATAATCCAACGATGGGATAGGTCCCCTTTGGTTTTCTTTGGGATCAGGAATGACCTACTTAACTCAGTGGTTAGAGTATCGCTTTCATAAGGCGGGAGTCATTGGTTCAAATCCAATAGTAGGTAGAACTTATTAGATACCATTGACTCCGATATCTAATAAGTTTTTTTATGCCATTTCTTTCTTTTCTTTTTTTCATTTTTTGAATTGCGTTGTATAAAAATTGGATTCTGTCGAGTCAATCAAGCAGAATCCAATCAAAATTGGAGTTCGAAACCGAACTTTTTCCAATTATGAACGCCCCAACCAGTTAGGAAATCGCATTGACAGCTTCGACTCTTGTCCTAGCTCGTCGGAGGGCTAGATTTGCCTCAATTATTTGTCTCTTTCCTTCCGCTTTTTTCAAATTAGCTTCTGCTATTTCAAGAGTTTGCAGAGCTTCTTTTGGATCAATATCACTCCCCTTTTCCGCATCATTTACTAAAACAGTGATCTCATTATTGCCTATTCTAGCAAAACCACCCATTAGAGCCATCGTTAACCATTGGTCCTTAAGACGCATTCTCAAAATCCCTATATCCACAGCTGTAGCAATAGGGGCATGATTTGGTAATACACCAACTTGACCACTATTCGTAGATAAAATGATTTCTTTCACTTCTGAATCCCAAACAATTCGATTAGGGGTCAGTACACAAAGATTTAAAGTCATTTCTTCAAATTGCTCTCCATTTCTAAGTTGATAGCCTTCGCGGTAGCTTCATCTATATTACCTACCAAATAAAAGGCCTGTTCAGGAAGACCATCGAATTCTCCAGAAAGGATCAATTGAAACCCTCTAATGGTTTCTGCCAGACCAACATATTTCCCTGGAGAACCGGTAAAGACTTCTGCTACAAAAAAGGGTTGTGATAAGAAACGCTCAATTTTACGCGCTCTTGCTACGGTTAAACGATCCTCTTCGGATAATTCATCTAACCCAAGGATAGCTATAATGTCCTGAAGTTCTTTATAGCGTTGTAAAGTTTGCTTAACGCTTTGCGCGGTTTCATAATGTTCCTCACCAACGATCCGGGGTTGAAGCATGGTTGACGTTGAATCTAAAGGATCTACTGCTGGATAGATACCTTTTGCGGCCAACCCTCTCGATAGTACGGTAGTAGCATCTAAATGTGCAAATGTGGTAGCGGGGGCCGGGTCGGTCAAATCGTCCGCAGGTACATAAACTGCTTGAATAGAAGTTATGGACCCTTGTTTGGTAGAAGTAATTCTTTCTTGTAAAGTACCCATTTCGGTACTCAGGGTGGGTTGATAACCGACAGCAGAAGGCATTCTACCCAGTAAGGCCGAGACTTCGGATCCTGCTTGGACGAAACGGAAGATATTGTCGATAAATAGAAGTACGTCTTGTTCATTAACATCTCGAAAATATTCTGCCATCGTTAGGGCAGTTAAACCAACTCGCATACGAGCCCCGGGTGGTTCATTCATCTGGCCGTAAACTAGAGCTACCTTTGATTCTGAAATATTTTCTTCATTAATGACTCCAGATTCTTTCATTTCCATGTAAAGATCATTTCCTTCGCGAGTACGTTCACCCACTCCGCCAAATACAGATACGCCCCCGTGGGCTTTGGCAATATTGTTAATCAATTCCATAATGAGTACCGTTTTACCAACTCCGGCTCCCCCAAATAATCCGATTTTCCCCCCGCGACGATAAGGAGCTAAAAGATCGACTACTTTAATTCCTGTTTCAAAAATCGATAATTTTGTATCTAACTGTATAAAGGCAGGTGCAGATCGATGAATAGGAAATGTTGGACAAGTCTCGACAGGCCCTAAATTATCAACAGGCTCTCCAAGCACGTTAAAAATTCGTCCCAGAGTCGCTCCACCAACCGGAACGCTTAAAGGAGCTCCCGTATTCATCACTTCCATCCCTCTCGTTAGACCATCTGTAGCACTCATAGCTACAGCTCTAACTCGATTATTTCCTAATAATTGCTGTACTTCACAAGTCACATTAATTGGTTGACCAACAATATCTCGCCCTTTAACTACTAGAGCGTTATAAATATTAGGCATCTTGCCTGGTGGAAAGGCTACATCTAGTACCGGACCAATGATTTGGACGATACGCCCCGAGCTTTTTTTTTCAAGTGTAGAAACCCCAGAATCCAAAGTAGTAGGATTAATGCTCATAATAGTAATAGACTAAATAATAAAAAAAAATATATGTTCAAATCTTGTTTGTAAAAATTCTCGAATTCAAAAAAAGAAATGTCCGATAGTACATCGATCAGTTAATTCAATAACAAATGGAAGTTAGCACTCGATTTTTTTATAGACAATCCCATATCTATTAGACAGAATGAAACGAATTCTATGGAATTCGAACCCAAACTCTATTTACATTCCAATTTTTTCTATCTTATTGGTTCTTCTTATTTTTTATTTCAACGTCTTGATTTACGCCTAT
>JAYMSM010000216.1:0-13266 GCA_036897885.1 Plantago crassifolia | reverse complement strand
CTCCGACCCGGAATCCTTCCTTTCCTCATGGAACTCCACCACTCGCCACTGCAATTGGCAAGGCGTCACCTGCTCAGACGCCGGCCAGGTCACAGGAATCGACATCTCCGGTTACAACCTCGGCGGAGCAATTTCGCCTAACATCTCACACCTCTCATTTCTAACTTACCTCAACCTCTCCAACAACATTTTCAATCTCACGCTCCCTCGTGAGCTTTTCACTCTCTCTAGCCTCGAAACCCTAGACCTGTACAACAACAATCTCACTGGAGACATCACGAGAGACCTCCATTTGGCTACCAACCTCAGTCATCTCCATCTCGGGGGGAATTACTTTAGCGGAGAAATTCCTGCCGAAATTGGGCTGTTGACGAACCTCGAGTACCTTGCTGTTGCTGGCAATGAGCTTACCGGAGAAATTCCGGTTTCAATCGGTAACCTGACGAAGCTTAGAGACCTCTACATTGGGTATTATAACTCGTTTTCAGGTGGATTGCCGAAGGAGATTGGGAATTTGGTGAACTTGGTGCGATTTGATGCGTCGAACTGTAATCTCGGCGGGGAAATTCCGGCTGAGTTCGGTAAGCTTGTGAACCTGGATACTGTTTTTCTGCAAGTGAATAGCATTGGTGGCAGCTTGAAACCGGAGTTCGGGGACTTGAGGAGCTTGAAATCGTTCGATCTGTCGAACAACATGATTTCCGGTGAGATACCATCCACATTTTACAAGTTGAGAAATGTTACTCTGTTGAATTTGTTTAGGAATAAGCTTACTGGTAAAATTCCGGAGTTTATTGGTGAATTGCCCAGTTTAGAGGTTTTGCAGCTGTGGGACAATAATTTTACTGGTTATATTCCCACGAATTTGGGGCTTAATGGGAGACTGGTATATGTTGATCTTAGTTCGAATAAATTAACTGGTAATTTACCGGGGAGTTTGTGTAGAGGTAATCGGCTTCAGACGTTGATTACATTAGAGAACTTTTTGTTCGGAGCCATTCCAGATTCGTTGGGTCAATGTGAGTCGTTGAGTCGAATTAGGATGGGGCAGAATTTCTTAAACGGGTCGATTCCGAGAGGGCTATTGAGTTTGCAAAATTTGACTCAGGTTGAGCTTCAAAACAATATGCTATCTGGTTCTTTACCTGAGATTAGTGTGGTGTCGGGTTTAGATCAGATTATTCTTTCTAATAATAACCTTTCAGGTCCTTTGCCACCTAGTATTGGTAACTTTGTTAGGATGCAGAAGCTTTTGCTTGATGGGAACATGTTTTCGGGTAGTATTCCGGGGGAAATAGGTAAGTTGCAGCAGCTGTCCAAGATGGATTTAAGTCGGAACAATTTTTCAGGCAGCATTGCACCGGAGATAAGCCGGTGTAAGCTCTTGACGTACATTGATCTTAGTAGGAATCAGCTTTCAGGAGACATTCCATCTGAGATCAGTCGTATGAGGATTTTGAATTACATGAACTTGTCTAGGAACCATTTAGAAGGAAACATCCCCTCTTCCTTTGGTAGTATGCAGAGTTTAACTTCGGTTGATTTCTCCTATAATCACTTATCTGGCATGGTTCCTAATACTGGTCAGTTTGGTTATTTCAATTACACATCGTTTTTGGGCAATCCAAGTCTCTGTGGACCTTATATAGGCGCTTGCAAAGGCGGTGGTGCTGGAAAACCACATGATAAGGGATCTTTCTCACCTGTTATGAAGCTCTTGCTTGTAATAGGATTGCTGGTCTGTTCAATAGTGTTTGCCGTGGCTGCGATTATTAAGGCGCGGGCAATGAAGAAGTCTAGTGAGGCTCATGCTTGGAAGCTTACTACTTTCCAACGTCTTGATTTCACCTGCGATGATGTGTTGGATTGTCTGAAGGAAGATAATATTATTGGGAAAGGAGGTGCTGGTATAGTTTATAAAGGGATCATGCCGAATACTGAAACTGTGGCTGTTAAACGCTTGCCTGGAATGAGCCGTGGCTCTACGCATGATCACGGGTTTAATGCAGAGATACAGACACTTGGGAGGATTAGGCACAGGCACATTGTTAGGTTGTTGGGATTCTGTTCTAATCAGGAAACAAATCTTTTAGTCTATGAATACATGCCTAATGGGAGCTTAGGCGAGATGCTGCATGGCAAGAAAGGTGGTCATTTGCTTTGGAATACTAGGTATAAGATAGCTGTTGAGGCTGCAAAGGGGCTTTGTTATCTTCATCACGATTGCTCACCTTTGATTGTTCACCGTGATGTCAAGTCGAACAACATTCTTTTGGATTCCGACTTTGAGGCTCATGTGGCTGATTTTGGACTAGCCAAGTTCATGCAGGATTCAGGGACGTCCGAGTGCATGTCTGCTATTGCTGGCTCTTATGGATACATTGCTCCAGGTACATTCTTATCAGTTCCATTTGAGATTTTGCAAGTATATTGTGTTTCAGAGTAACTGCCCTGTTTATCTTACTTCAAATTCTTTGTTTCTGAATGCTATCGTATCCTACTTCAGTTCAAATTGTTTGATTGGCTATATACTGTGATATCTGTAGAATATGCGTACACATTGAAGGTAGACGAGAAGAGTGACGTTTACAGCTTCGGCGTAG
The DNA here is from genome assembly GCA_036897885.1 of Plantago crassifolia. NCBI lineage: Eukaryota > Viridiplantae > Streptophyta > Magnoliopsida > Lamiales > Plantaginaceae > Plantago > Plantago crassifolia. The sequence continues at coordinate 10,663 of JAYMSM010000216.1, read as the reverse complement.
TTCTCTTAGAACTAATCGCTGGTCGAAAGCCAGTGGGAGAATTTGGTGATGGTGTTGACATAGTCCAATGGGTTAGGAAGATGACGAATGGGAACAAGGAAGAAGTTGTTAAGATCCTCGATCCAAGACTCCCAACCGCTCCCCTTCCTGACGTGATGCACGTTTTCTATGTGGCAATGCTCTGCGTTGAAGAACACGCAGTCGAACGCCCTACCATGCGTGAAGTTGTCCAAATACTCACCGAGCTACCCACTAGCTCTAGCATGAAAGATTCCGAAGTTAACGAGTCTACTCAACCATCGTCTAATTTAGAGTCTCCAATTACAGAAGCAAAAGCCCGTTGATCTTGACCTGATATTCTCAGCTTCTGAAGCAAACAGAAGAAGCTACCTAGTGTTGTTTTGTTTGAATTGGGTATGTATGTAGGTTTGGTATTTTCTCTATTTTATTTACCTTTAAGTACCTTAGGGCCTGGGTTTGAGTTTCTAACTAAAATGTTACCAGTGGTCTAGTAGTATGTTGTTGCATCTGAAATTTGTGTACATAAAGAATGATTGGCCTTTTTTTTTTACCAGAAAGTAGTCCAGAAATTACCCCTATTTACCAATCGTTGAAGTGTAAAAACTGCTTGTTTCATTTTGTCACTTTGTTAACAAAACTGTACTGACTACTGACCTTAAAACAATTCTTATATTAACATTTCCGCTATTAATCAACTCTTCTCTTTATGAATGAACTTGAATCTTAATAAGCGTGTGTCCAAACAAATCGTGCATCTTTCTCCTATGTTGATCCTTCACGTTTTCAAAGACGAAATATTGACAAAGTAACATGGAAGATTGGGGGAGTGATAAGGGTGGTCGAGTGGTTAAGATGCTGGAGTAGCAAAGGAGAGGTCGGAGGTTCGAACCCCGGCGGAGGCATAAGGTGGTTTAGATTGTAATATAAGGTTGTTATGGGTGTATTGTAGTTATAAGGTGACATAGGTGTGAAATTAGTGTAGATAAAATTTGCCGTTTCAAAAAAACAAAATAAGTAGACTCGGCCCATATTGTTCCAATCTCAGAAAGAATGCAGAGTACAAGAGTGACAAAAAATCAGAGATAGAGTATGAGAATAAACGGGAATTTACCAGTAAAGACTAGTTTCCGCCCTTCTGCTTGAGAGTGATTTTGTCACCCAAGCTGAGTGCTATTCCTTGAGTCTTGCTCCTGATCCTTATATATCCATTAAGCTTGCCATCTGCCTGTTTCTCAACACTGACATTTACCAAAGCATCCTCCCCAAACACGCTCTTCGCATACAGATTAGCAGCCAAGAATCCACATTCATCTTCTAGTGCAGATCTGCAAATTAACAAATGCAGCGAGGACTGAATGGGTCAGACATCAGTTGTTACTATAGAGTTGAAACTTGTTGAAGCAATATCATTGGACATGGATAATGTATAAGATTGAAAAATTAATGTAGCAACTTCAGAGGACGTACGGTGCAGTCAAACATTTCATGTTGGTTGAATTGATAATGTGATAAAGAAATTCCTTCTCGCTTGTTATTGACGTGTTGACTGCAACCTGTCGATGACAAAAAGGAAGAATTGAGTGCACAAAAAGCAGAGAATGACTATGATAAAAAGGGCTTATTTCATTGATGATAGTATACCTTGTTTTCCCACTCAAATTCAGCCCACATGGTCCTAAAAGCAACATCACTGCAGACAGCTGGAGATATGTAGTCCATGATATCAATATGAATATCATTGAGGACAACAACAGTCCGCTCATGCACATTAGAAGTTTCATAGACAATGTTGCCAAATATGACTCCAGTCTCGGTTGAGGACACCTTTATATTCGATTTAATTTGCTTGCTTGACTGTGGAGCTAGCGTATAATTTTGTGGACGCTCGACAAGTTTGAGATCACCCATTGTAGCCAACTCCAGGCACAAATTCTGAAGGGTCTCTTTTGTTCTGTTGATAACTGTAATGTCCAGGACAATATCATAATGATGAACAGTCACATAAGCTTCAGCATATACTGGGTCACTAAACCCGGTGAGCTGAATGATACGATTTAGATTATTTGCATCATCTGCATCCTTAACAAATTCCCCGGTAGCACGTTTAAGATCATCTTGGACCTCATCTTCTAGCTCCAGCTGGCTCATGCCCTGAGGGAAAAGCAGTTTGACACATGAATACAGGACTCAGATCGCACGCACCACATTAAATTAGTAAATATATTGCATTAATGAGTTCACTGCACTGGAGCGTATTGCTCTTTAGGAGTCCAGACCAGCATGCATTTGCAAGGAAATAGACTACTAAAAATTAGTAGACAAAAGAATAATTAGATGTAACAATTACAATCAACATTGAGCAAATAATGGTTGAGATGATGAAATCAGCATATATCATGGCTCATACCCTGAGACTATATCTAATAAACAGGATAATAATCAAACCCTCATATGCTTCACTTCATCACGGCAAGTAGCTGTATAGAGGTTGAAGACCTTCCATGCATTGCATTTAAAGGTCAGGTCAAGTTCGAAAATCATTGAATGGGCTTAAAAAGATAAACACGGAATAATTGGCAATCAATTCGTTAAGAAATCTAAACAAGGGGAGAAACAAGAGAAAGAACGCAATGGCATTCATTGAGCATACAACAGAAGATTGCAGATTCTCACCTTACGGCTTTTCAAATGGTAGAAGTCAATGAGGTCATCTGGCTGTGCATTAGTAACCTGAGCCTTTGCTTTTAATTCTTCAGTTTCCCGTAGCTGTTTGTCGGACAGCATTTCAATAAAACTCTCACGGCAAGTAATCAACCAGATCTTTCGCACAGCATCCCCCTTACGCACAGCATCCTCAGTATTACACAGTAACCGTATGCAAATAACAATTCTGTCATATGAATCGCAATCAATTGGATGAGGGAGAACTGAAGATTGTCCTAGCTGAAGCATTGAGATAATAATCAATAGTGCGCTGGTTGATGCTTTGTTCACCTCATTCTTAGACGACTGAACCTCTTCAAGTCTTAGAATAAGCTTAGTCAAGGTGCAGGCGACGACTGCCCCAAGGAAAAAATCACCAGCAAGAAGAAGAGATCTCAAATTCCCAACTGTCAGAGATCCCTGGACTAACACGGGAGAAGAAAAAACTGTTTCAGAGGCAGCACTTTGGGTAGCATAAGTCCCGTCCGCAAGAATGGCAGGTTTTTTGGATGAAGCAGTGATCGATGATGCCTGCTGGGATTTCTTCGAAGAATCAGCATTTTCCTCATCTTCTGACACAGAAAAAAATGGCAAATCCCCAAGGCACTGCTTTATTGTTGATATGCCACTCTCCACTTCAGAAAGAGATAAACAATACTCTCCAATAATCCACAGAGCACAGGAACAAACTCTTGCTGCTCGAATCTGATAAAATGTATCCAGGAGTCTGGTAATGATGGAAACCCTTAGCTTTGGGTTGGTTTCAATAATCTCCCGCACAAAAACTGCAACATCCAGGGCAGAGGCTACATTGTTGTCTCCCAAAAAATCCATCAAGAGATGGACGACTGTGCTAGCCACCTCCGGGAACTTTATAGCACAAGAATGGATTGCTTGAATGAGCAATTGGCGGTACTCACCATTCTTCTCAAGCTCCCCACCTTGGGTTTTCATGACTTCCTTCTTTAAGGTAAGAACCACTTCATTGACATTCCGGGGTGTTATCAGATCCAGGACTATATCAATTGTTTTCTTTCGAATGTCAAGGTTTGGACTAGATAGTGCTCTCAGCACATCCATGATTAAGTCAACCATAATATCCTTGTAGGAAGATTTGAGCTCATTCAGACGATCAAGCACAATGAGCTTAACATTATGGTCACTCTGGGAGAGGAGAAGCTGGCAATATGTATTAGCAGCAGCTTTAATGGCTATAGGAGCAGAAGACAAGGAAACAAGGGTTCCAGCACATTCATAGACAACAGCAGCTGAAGGGGCGCTCAGTAGAGATATGATTGTCTTAATATATTTCGGCTTTTCTGATTTGTTTGTCCTACATACTTTCCGGATAAGATCCAAGACGACCATCTGCAATAGTTCACCCCAATCTGATACTCTATCAGCATTACTTAGAAGATAATTCACAGCACGTTCCTGGGCACAATTGAAAAGCATCAGAAAGGCATTCCTCTTGGCAGATAGGTCCTGCTCCGTCGAGAGAAACTTCTCAATCGTCTCAGGTGCATCAACCAATAGCTGCTCTCCTAACGGGAGCTTGTAAATCGCCATGATAGCAAGGATCGCATTCCTCCTAACATAAGCATTCCGATGCTCCAAGCATGACATAATGGAGGGAATCAAGGGTTCTATGATCTCCACCTCGCTCAGACGGCAGAGAAACCGTAGGGTGACACCACGGATATATTCATTAGGGCTCTGAAGATTATTTCTGAGATTTTGGCAAATTAATATCATTTCTGGTAAGACGCGCCCTTGTCCATCTGTCTTGGGAATGGTTTCCAGATAGAGAAGTAGCAATCTCTGTACGGTGTGGTCCTCAGAGGGTAAAACATATCTAAGAATAGTAATGAAGAGCTGAGGGAGGGTCTCTCCATTTAGCAAAAGCATGATAGCATTCTTCATGCCCTCAATCTTAGCAGAATCATCATTCCCTTCCAGTGCTTCCTTGATTTCGTTGGCTAGGGCTGGTGTGCCCTTATCAAAATGTACCAGAAACGAACATGATTTCTCCATACTGAACTTGTTATCTGCCCAAAGGGGAAGTAACAAATGTATCAATGGGAGGTATTATCTTAAAAACATCTCACCAAATCAACAAAAGCTAATCAAGATTAGCAAAAGTCCATTCGGAGAGACTAGTTACATCGCCAAATTATAAGAATCCAAAACTGATAAATGAACCTAACAAAACACCAGTTTACCAAAATCAAATCAAACCAAAGCATTTGAAACAGGAATTGATAGCTGTTAAGTGGATAACAATGTTTTCCAACCTAGATCATATTGCAATACACTTATGTTATCAACGATTACCAATCACAAATTTATATAGGTACAATACTATTAGTTAAGGAGTGGTGTTAAATCTTAAATCGAGAGCAATTTATATTAAAGAAAGATTCAACAAATTCATAAACACGGTTGATCTCGGTTTAACAATTGACTTAGTTAAGAGCCCATTTATGAAGATATCTAATAAGAAAGAATCACAAGGACAAAATCCAAACCCAGCACCAAACTAACAAGACATGAATCGGGATTAGCAACATCCAATTCAAAGAGTCTAGTCACACAATACACATCACCAAAACTGTAAGAATCTCAAGCTGTTGAATCGAATCTGACCAAACAAGATACATTGAGCAAAACTAATCAGTCTAATTAAATCTCGTAACGAGACCCAGTTCAGGCAAAATCATTTAAATCAGGTTTGATAGATAATTAACAGGTGACAAGGTTTTGCAATTCAGATCCAGCGATAAATTTTCAATGCAATACGATTATGTCAACTATGAAGATCAAACACATTATTAGTTCATGTGTATAGTAATAGTTCAGAGTTCAAGTAAGCAAGCATGAAGAAGCATAATCACAGAAAGTCCAAATCCTAACACATAATCAACAAAAATGAAACAGGATAAGACAAATTAAGTTCAGGGAAACTAATCACATTCCCAGATTCTAAGAATCCTAAGCTGTCGAACCAAATCTGAACAAACACGGATGCCTGGAGCAAACTGATCAGTCTCATCATACGTTGTGAAGAAACCAAATCCAATTTCAATCAAATGGTTTGAAACACAATACAATAGATTTCAAAAATCTCTGACAATCTTTTGCAATTCAGATCAAATGATGCAGAATTGCTCAATTGCAGCACGATTACACCATTTTTGAATATCAAATACATTTTCAATTCTAATAGCTGTAATATAAACATTAAGCTAATACTCCAACTATGAACTAACCTAATTCAAAAACATTACAGGGCCACGAGGTAAACACAAAATGAATCAGGATCAGCAAAATATTTAACAAGACTATTCGCATCACCAATTTGTAAGAATCCAAAGCTCATAAACCGAATCAGATATGCATGAATCAGAAACCATTAATTTCATCAAGTCCATGACTAGATCAAATCCAACTAAAGCATTTGCAATTTAGATCAAACGATACAGAAATGCTCAGTTGCAATACGATTACACAGTCTGTATATCAAATTAAGTACATTTTCAATACACTTAGGTATACTATAATCTAACACTGCAAATTCGAACGAACCTAACTCGGTAGTATCATAGGAGCACGAAATCAACAATTCAACAGAAAACAAATCATGATTAGCAATATTCAATTCAACGAGACAATTACATCACCAAATTATAGGAATCCAAAGCTCATACACCGAATCAGATATACATGAATCATAAATCACCAATCTCATCAAGTCCGCGACGAGATCAAATTCGACTAGAGCATTTGACAAGGTTTTGCGATTCAGATCCAGAAATGGAGAGTATAACAACGAATCAATCGGAAATCGGATGAAACGAGATCGAGTAAATGTGCAGAAAATGTTGAAGAGCAGTGATGAAGGAGGGATTACCGGTGAATGCCGTCGGTTAGGGCTAAGCTCAGATCTTCTTCTGCATCTACGAGCTGGTGTTGCACTTTGCTGTAAATTTTCAGTCTAATATAGTGTACTCTCCACGTTTATTAATTGGACGAGTAGTAATTTGACACCTGTAATTTATAATTACATTGTTCTATTGGATTAGAAGTTAAAAATTGAAATAATAAAATGGGAATAACATGAATCGAGAAGAGGCATGATCGTCTGATCGATGAAAATATAGGCCGAGGCTCGAGTCACTTTGAAGTTAAACCGTTCTTTTATATTGCTAGCTACCACCTTTTATATTGCTTTTTATCATCATGTTGGTGAAGTAAACCGTTCTTTCATTGATCTTATTTCAATGCAAGACATGATCTAATCCATTACAAGGAGTACACGCGCATAGGACCCAGTAATTTAGGGGATCAAAATTTTATGAGAAAATTTTGTTTTACCCTTAAAACTTTTACATGTTTTTGAAATTTTCCCACAACTTTTTTTTCTCAATCGCCCACATAAACTTCTCGTCAATTCAGGAATGCACTAAGGTTTGACAGACGTTAAGTTAGTTGCCGTTAGCGTGTGAAGCACACGCGCCCACGCACTGGCGAACTAAAAACGCGAATTGTAGGCCTGGGATTGAACGAATTAACATGATTTAATCTCATCTTCTTGGTTCATCTTGAAGCTCATCTTCTTGCTTCATCTTGAAGCTCCATCAATGGAGTGGACCTTCAAGCTCCACCAATCTGAAATTGCTTGCGAATTGAATCGACTGGAGTTAGGAGAATGTATCGTGAGTTTAAAGTTTTAATGGAGGAGTGATTAATGACGAATTAAGAATGGGGGCTTGGAAGTGATGAGTGGGTGTGTTAATTTTGTATTGTTTCTTGGTTGTTTTTGTGGTTTTGAATGAAAGAGATGTCATAGAGTCGAATTATGTGAGCCTTAACTTGATTTGGAGGTGTGTCAATGGAGTTTGAAAGTTTTGGGAAGTTACAGGGACTTAAGTGAAAGAATGCAGAAAGTATAGGGGTCTGTGTTGGAGAAGATGATAGTGTTGAGACTCTTGGGCTGATGAAGATCAAGTTTCATGTCAGGCTGATATAAGTATCCTATCAGGCTGATCAAGTTTCATATCACTATCAGGCTGATCAAGTTACCTATCAAGATGTTAAAAGGTAAAGGTAGCGGTTCAGTTTGAATAGTAAGATTATGGGGTAACTTGAATTAAACTTTTTGAAATGGTTCAGGTGAGAGATGAAATAATTACCTTAGGATGATGAAGATCAAGTTTCCTATCAGGCCTGATGGAGGTTACAAGAAGTACAGGACATGTTTATGCTAAACCATGCTTATTATCACCATCATCTTCTTTCTTCATCTCATTCACCATTTTCTTCTTCATTCACCTTCTTCAACCTTAAATAACTCAAGTTTGATTCTTCACTCCTATTTCCAAATACGAGTTTGTTTCTTCTCTAAATCAACTGAGATTGCTTCTTCTCTAAAACAAATTTACTTTTACCCTCATCTTCTTCCTTCACATTATTCACCATTAAAATAGGCATGCTTATTATCTTTGAGGTTTGGATTTCGACTCCATCTTGATGATCTGGGATTCGATTATGATGATGAAAAACAAGATTTTGAATCCATCTTACTGTTTTGGTTTCCTTCATACTCTTTTTTTTGTTTTTTAAAAAATTTTATAAGGAGTATGAAGATCCTCCATTAATGGTGAAATAGAGGGGCTTCAAGCCACTCCACCATAGTAGCTCCACTAAGTTAAGCGGAGTTCGATCCATTAGAGTTGCTTTGATCGACAACTCTAAAGTAAGTTTGGATTTGGATCGGCCCGCACCAAATTGAGTGGATGTCCACAAATTGAACTAAAATTGTTACAGAAGTTTTGATGTACAATTAAGTGCACTGGGTTAAGGGTAAAACTTGTTTTTGTCAAGTTTGTGGTGTTTGTCTATCAACTAATAATCGCAATCGCCCTGAAACCACAAAAACCCAATTAACTAAACCATCTCTCTACCGTATACTTCTCTCTCCTCATCCTATACAAAACTTAACTACTAAAAAGAAGAACAGAAAAAACATCCATAACACCAATCACATTCTTCCACATATCACATTTATCATGCCCCACATTTACGCACTTTTATGCACGTACGCAAATATACATACTAAACATACTATTTCATTAACTATGCACAAATACTCATTTTCAAAACTCAACTCAGTTCCAACTTCCAATCAATATTTCCGAGTTATAGGTTTCCTTAACCCAACTCTACTTAGTCTTATACCAAACAGTTACTTAGGCACACTATCACACACCTAATTGTATTAGGCTTATCTGCACTCGCTTAGCACAAGTTCTTTGTTTCTTTATTCATTATCTCTATATACTTTAGCTCCTCTTTGTTTCACTATATCATAACTATTAATATACATTATCGATATACTAGGTAATGTTTGCACAACAAGCTGTACATGTTTGGGGATATATATATATATATATCATAAATTTTATAATTGGACAATTAAGATATGAAGGAAGTACAACAAAAACAAGAGAAATGGTCATATAAAGAAGATCGAAATGATAATATTTTAATTATATCACGTGATTATACTGAGCGGAAATCAATTTCTATATCGTTTTGTCCCAAAAAGCATCGCTAGTGACAAAATTTATATGAATACGACAAATGAAAAAGGCCAAGACGTAAGTTGACTTTATTTGTCTTGCCGACATAACCAAAAGCATATGGTCGTATGCGGTGATAAACACACACGATCTATCTGGTGATAAGATTCTATACTTTACATGTGGCGTTATCCTATAGGTTAATCGGAGTTCGTTTGAAGCTATAATTAATACGCTCCACGTCAATTTCTGGCTTTATATACTATATCTAAAGATAATTACAGTAAAATTCTATACATTTTTAACAGAATATTATGTCTGCGACCGCAACCAATAACCCGCGAATTATGTCTGCAACTACAACCAATAACCCGGGAAGCTTTATTATAAACACAAAACACAAAGTACTAGAAAAATGAGTAGTTCTCAACAATTTCACCTCCGTGTTATTTGTCAATTTCAGGTAAAAAGTTAATTTGCCGCAGAATTTAGAACCCTCATTGGATAAAAACACGTAATTACTACTCCGATGTGAAACAAAATTACAATTAGGGTTGAACTAATTACTATCTCAGAAAACAAATCAAATTCGTAGACCTTTCTTCGTATTAGACTGACTCCAGCAGCGTTGCATGAGCCCATGCAACGCTGCATCCAACCCTTCATGCAACGCATGAAGGGTTGCTTGGGTTGCATCCTTGCTTTTCTTTTCTTTTTTTAATATTTTTTATTCCATTTCAACTTTTCTTTAATTACTTGGTAACTTGTTTCACTTTTCTTTATTTAATGTCATGCTTCTGGAGCAAAATGAACTGCATTTCTTCAACTTTTCTTGTTTCATCTTGCTTTTCTTATATAGTTTGTTTCATTATATGTTCAATTTTCAAGCTCCCAATGAACGATGATAACAGTCTAACAATATGTGAAAACTATGTCTATTGTAAGAGGAAGTTGAGCTATATTGTTGATTAGATACTTGGAAAATTGGTTGGTTGCTTAGGTATAGTTCCTAGAGAGACATTTTGTTGAAGAATAAGATGCAACGAAAGCAATGCGGAGCGTTGTTACGAGAATTGGAGATGAAGTGTCAATAACTGAACTGAGGCATCTGGTTAATGATATAAATTAGTGAAGCTGTGTTGTTTAATACATGAAAATCGGATTGTCTCGCTGTTTTGAGTACCGGAAAACTCTAGTTGCTAGGTTACCTTTATATACTTTCTATTGGTGTACTTTTTTCTTGAAGAATATGATGCAATGAATGTAATGTAACTTTAAGATGGGAAAAAAAGTCACTTTATGGTCAGAGAGGGAATTGTTCTAGGACATGTAGTTTCTAAGCGTGGAATAGAAGTCGA
>JAYMSM010000215.1:0-13268 GCA_036897885.1 Plantago crassifolia | reverse complement strand
GGTACTACTGGGTAGGTGAGGTGAGCTCTAATTGGCTATAGGTTTGGCTAGTGGCCGGCCCTTCAAGAGTGGCTACGTAGTGATTGTGTAACGCTCCATCCCTCCCACAAAACTTTACCTATTAGAATTGACGCGCAGTTTAAAAAAATGAGTTACAGTAATGGAGTAAATGAAAAAATAAGTGAGGTAGGTTACTTTTTTGGTGATTAAAAAGTAATATTGATGTTAAAATAATGTTTTTGTGTGTGGATAGCTTCTTTATTTAGTAATGGATAAAGTTTTGTGGGACACATGAAAATGGAAAGTGTGTAAAGTTTTGTAGGACGGAGGGAGTACTATTGAAAACAAAATAAGGTATTGATTCGTAAAAAGAAAAAAAAAACTGCCATGGCAGAGTGTTTAGTATGCAATACGGGTATGCACGGGGATCTGAAGAGTCTGGGTAAAACAGCTTATTGTTCAATGTGATTTGGATCTATGACAGTGAAGTTGAGATTTATGAAGTCGGAGAAAATAGCAATTGTATTGAACATGTTGGCGAAACTTCAAAAAATAGAGTTATGAAATTACCTCACATTTCTTTATTTTTTTCTCGAATTTGAATGAGGTGGCTTTATGTTGGATGATTTTGTCTGTCAAGTTTCATATCAAAAATATTCGATTTGACAAATTGTTATGGTCCGGGCATTATTGATTTTGATAGTTTCAACTGTAGATGGAGTATAAATGTGTAACACTGGTTTATTCTTCTTTTGTTTTAGTTACACGTTTAAGAATGTTGGGTTGCTGCGGCGTGCAATGACGCATGCCTCCTTCTCCGAGGAGAACAACAAGGCATTGAGCATTTTGGGTGAGAGTGTGATAAAGACTTCGGTTGGGGTGTGGTTGCTGACAGATGATGTGGATATTTCTTCCAAAGACTTGAACCATCAAATGACTCAAGTGTCTAAGGTGGACGCATCATGCTCTGTGGATGGAAACCGTCTAGGATTGCAGAAGATTGTGAGGGTTTCTCCCAAGACGAACGTCACAGCTCCTTCTGTGGTTTGTGGTGCTTTCAGGGCGATTTTTGGCGCTGTTGCAGTTGATGCTGGGAGTTCGGATGGTGCTGCAGAGGTGTATGGTGTGGTTCATGGAGGAAGAACTGCCGGACGGGCTATGAAGATGTAGCTAATCACTGTAAAGTGAAGAACTACGGATTGAGCTATGGCGGTGTTGCTAATCATTGTAAAGTTTAGGAATTCCATTTCCATGTGATGTTAGCCTGTTATAATATTTCTGATGTGTGTGTTAGCAAACTGAGTTCTTTGTTTGAGCTGACATGTTACCCTTTCTGGATGGTTCTCGTGATTAACTACGTGTTTTTTTACCGTTCATGTCGAATATACTGCCAATAAGCTCAGTTTATCATATCAAACACATCAACATAAACTTTTATACAAGTGCATCAATATCATAGCATTGCTTAGCAACATGAGTAATCAACACAACACACAGGTACATAAACTTTCAAAAGAACGAAAAAAAACCACAAAAAGACATGGCAAATAGATTCAGTTTCCAAGTGCACTCTGGATGAAAGCCTGGCCTATTTGACTAGCTCCACCTTCAATCAGTCCTTCAATTACACTCTGCACAATAGTTTCAACTGTGCTGTTTCGCCTTGGCCCCTGCAGGAAGCCTCCCGTTGGATAGACCGGTGCAGTGTGTACGAAGCCGTGTGCTGGATAGACAGGTGCCTTGTCGTAATAATGCAGCTGGTGCGATGATTCAGTCTCTAGTACCTGTCGATGAACTACCTGTGTAGTATTATGGGCACTTTTGGACTTAATTTGATCAGCCTGTAGGAGTTTATGAATAGTTGAAATGGATTGAGGCTGTTGATTTTTCTGGATATTGGATCCAAGCTGTTGTGGAACTATAGGCCTTTTCGCGCACTTGAGGTGAACATCAAATCCACAAGGGTCGCACCTGTAAACCCAGTGGTTCGACCCCAAACCTCCACATACATCACAAACAAACGTCTTGTCCTCATAGGGCGGCTCGAAACAAAGTTCGAGCGGATGCTCATGAGCTGGCCCCTTAACTGATGAACGCATAAACGCGCAGACCGTGTGCAAGTCCAGATTGCAATCCTGGCAGTGGTAGCAGAAGCCCCTCCCAACGACACCACACGCGTTGCACTGGAACGATGCATCCGTGTTTGCAGGTGCAGCACAGAGGACTAACTTGTGCTTGTCGTCGGCTTTATGTGTTAAGGTCTGTGGCATATTGGCGCAAGGCTTGTGGAGGCAGTAATTGCACGATTCACAGATGTACATAAGTCCCGAGGCTTGCTTTCTGCAGGCAGAGCATGTGGTTTTGTTTGTTGGTGAAGATTGGAATGAGATTAACTTCAGGGGATGATGGTGGCTGAAATGATCGATATTCGATTCAGCCTCAATCTTTCCCATGATTTCTAGTTCAGATCTTCAGAATGCGTCGTTTCTTTCACAGTTTCACTTATATAAACTCAATGATTGAATATGAATGTAACCTGCATCTGATTGTGATGTTGTTTTTGTATAGTTTTATTTCACTTTCACTAGTTGATATGTACATGCTAAATTGCTAAGAATAGACTTTGATATGGACTTCAATACAATGTGACAGCATATGATCCAAATCCATAGGGATCATCTGTAAAGTAGAGACAAAAGAAGGCTGTCTTCTTGTTTTATCTAATCACTCGTTCACGCGTTTTCCAACATATTACGTTGTTAACGTTGTCGTGGAGAGAGGGCTTGATCAGATGAAGACAAGGTTGCTGTTATTCGAATAAAAACATGTAAGGATATCGAATCGTTGAATGTTCATACACTTCGTTCTATCATCCGAAACATTTGTCATGTAAATATGCTTCGGATGTGTTCATAAAACTTAGTTATTCTGTCAAGAACTTAGTTTTTCTCTCTGGTATTGCAGCAAAGTATAACAGGACAGAAACAGATTGAGATTTCTGTTTAAAAATTGAACTTTTGTAAGTGTTAGACATAAACTTGTCCTTGAAAATTAATGAAATACATAAGAAATGAGTAACTGATGAGCAAATCTTGTGATAGACTGTATATGGTTAACTTGATTGTTCAGGAAAATGTATTCAATGATACAAGTTCTTCGAAAAGGCCTAAACAGACTCATGCTGTTCAGTGTTCAGTAGCCTTTGCACATTTCATGTGAACATCAAACTCACACGCTTCACACCGGTACAGCCAGTGATTCGAACCAGATTCCCCACAAACATCACACTTAAACACCGCATTCTCATAGGGGAATTCAAAGCAAAGGCTCAGCTCATGCTCATGAGAGCTCGACTTGATGGAAACTCGCATGAACGCACACACCCCGTGTAAGTCCATCTGGCACTCGTCACAGTGGTAGCAAAACCCCGAACCAAGAGCCCCACAAGCATTGCATAAGAACTCTCCTCCTTCGTACTTAGGCGCAGACAGTAGTGTCAAGGCGTGCTTTTTGTCCGCCTTGTGGATCAGTTTTTCCGGCATTTTCGCGCAGGCCTTGTGAAGGCAGTAGCCACAGGGTGAACATATGTAGGTAGCTGAGCCTGTGGACTTGGTTTTGCAAGCAGAACATGATGAGACTGTGTCTGTGCTGGATGCCTGGAAGAGTGTTAGAGTATGCTGGTGACTGAAATGGATGATTGATGATGGTTCAGACATGTCTAATAGATTTGCTAGAAGATGTTGATGATCAAGAAATGGTGTACTGTGTAAATTATAAGGATGAGAACTCAACAGAATGTGATAGTTTTGAAAATGATCTGCATTGTAGGCATGGTGAAAGTTACTTTTTGTTTGATTGTTTCTAACAGTTTGTGTAAATGTCAGAATCTGTTGCTAAGTTAAATGATTATAATAAATGTAGGTAAAGTGACAATACTTTCCTCGTAATTATCCATGTATCAGAGACGGTTAATGGTAAATTTAACGAGTTGTGTGATATATTGGGATGCATAATAATACATGACCAGTCATGAAAAAAGTTCAGCGCGAGCAAGGGTTCGAACGAATTGTGAAGGCAAGCGTATGGGAAGTACCTCGGCTCGTGAGGGTATCATTGTGGCCTATTCTTGTATGTTGTCAACAGTGATGGCTAGTCTTTCACACCTCAAAACTAAGCGTTGTCAACTGTTTTTTGGACTAGTTTTCTTACGTTTTCAATCCCCTTGTAGTTGACCATCTTTTTTTTTTCGGTGGACGTCTCCTCTCTTTTGGTTTAGAAGATGCAAGACTTTTGCACCTTTTACTCATTACTTGTACTGTGACTCTTGTGTTTATAAAAAAAAATTGTCGTTCCAAAAAAAAAAAAGTTGTTTATCTATCCTGTTGCTTCCGTAGTTTCATACCGGATCACACACAATAGAATCAATTTCGATTTCAACACTTTAGAAGGCTTGATGTTCGTACTTGTAAGTTAGGCTCTATTCTTTTTAACTTAAAGTTAACTCCATTCTGTTAGTTCAGATCAGATTAGTTCAATTCAGTTCAGATCAAATCAAAGATTCTCAAGTTGAATTAAACATAATCTTAGGATTTCTTGAAGAATGTGAGAACAGTATTCTCTTTCTTCAGTTCTTGTATACAAAATCTAGACTGGAAAATCCCTCAAATTGTGCATGTTATGAGGTAACAGACCAAGCAAATCTGATCTGAAACATTTGATTTCATATTTTCATGACAAAAGAACAGTTAAATCTGAAAGAGTATAGGGTTAGATTATGCTTGTCAAGTTACTGGAATTAAAGAGCAAATCCCTTGTAAACAGAGATTCTGTTGAAATTCCAAATGTAGTTTAATCAGACACTTGCTTTGACTCTTTGCCCATTTGTTCGTCATAAACAATTTATTAATGTTTCCTAACAAATCTAGCTATAGTAGTACTGTATTATTAAGTACTACTCGAAACCGGCCCGGAGTTCTGGGTCCGGTGTTAAAACATAGCTAGTAGGTTGTAGTGTATCTGGAGTTCTGGGTCCGGATTTTAAAACATAGCTTCTTCCTCAACTCATCAACACCCACCTTCTTCCTCCTCCACCTAGCTCCTCCATTTTTGGAGGAGCTGCCGCCAATGGGTTGGAGGAGCTCCTCCACCATTGGAGGACTCCTCCACCTCTTCTGAATTTTTTTTCTCTTTTTGTAATTTTAAAAAGTAATGTGGTCTGATTTGGAGAATTAGATACTTTGTAGGGATTATTTTACAATTTTATTGGGTTACTTTCATAAATAAACTTTTTTTTGGGTGTAGTTTATAAAATATTTGGGGTCAATTATATAGGTTGTAAAAATATTGAGGCAAATGAGTGAGAAATTAAAGTTAGTATATTGCAATACAATCCTTTACATTTTATTTTTGATTTATTTTTATGTTGGTCAACACTAAAATGGCCTGGTGGGTGTGGATGTAATTGTTCAAAATCCCGGGGATATCTGAAATAGGCGCAAATTTAAGGGGTATGTTTTGAAATTCGCTCATTATTATTATTAAGGATATAATTTCTTTACAATTGGTGCAAAAGATTTGCACACATCTCGACTTCCCCAGAATGATGAAAGGAATGTACATTACACTAATATAATCTTTTAACTAAATCATCTCCAGCCTAGACCAACCAAAAAGGATAGCGGACCTATATAACGGCCCTATATAACTATAAACTAAAATAAATGAATCTGAACTGAACTAAACTGAACACAATTTAATGAAATAAATCTTAAATGGTAAATATTACTGCACTAGTGAGAAATAAAGTGAATTTATTGTCGTAGTGAAACAATACTTTGTTTATTGGATCATTGGATGTACATACATCCATGTAAGAAATTTAAATAAAAATTTTAATGTATGAAATAAGATGTTTTTAGGCGCTCACACTTTCATCTTTTTGTAAAATTTGACGTCTATAGTGATCTCGCTTTCGCTCGCTCATGTGCATACTCTCTCTAGATGATCTAGGCTTAGACTGTCAGTAGAAAAAACAGGTGTATTAGATAAAACAAATTTTATTTTTCTATCAAAATTTGGTCATTAAAATGAGTAAGTCAAATTTTATTGATTGGAAATAATACTTTACAACAACCTCTTGCAAATGTTTAGAGTTTGGAGTGTTTTTGTCCATAACGTTAGAAAAATAAGATATGAAAAGTGTAGAAACTATTTAAAATTTTATAACAAGTAATTTTCTCTCTGGTTTGAGAGCTTTCCCCTGAGTCGGCGGTTGGGTCCTCTCTTCGTGTGAGCTGAGTTTTGATGCGAGTTTCTGTCCGTTACGGTGTAGTTCTATCATTCAGCTTTATTGTCTATTTCTTTCTTTAACTCTTCTGTTTAAATTTCAAAAGTTGTTATCACCTCATTAGTCTCTAAATTGTTATTTTGTGCACATATTACCGTTTATCCCTTCTGTTATTTAACTCATCTTTTGTCCAGTTTGTTTCTTCATCTTTTCTCGTCCAGGTTCAGGTTGATAATCTTTTCTATTCATATATCTGCTATCATGGCTTCTTTGTTGAATGAATTGGTGGATAAGATGAGTATGACTGAGTGTGAATCAAGCAAGGTGAAAGTGTCAGCTAAGGTGTGGGATGCCACTGTTCTTGATCCGGAAAGGTGTTTGGTGGGGCGATTCTTGTCTCATAAGCCCACAAATTTTAAGGCTTTTCAAGAGACTATGGCTTCCAGTTGGGGTTTTGCGGGGGAATTCGAAATACAACCTTTAGGTGCTGATCGTATTCTATGTCGATTTGGATTGGCTATTGGCAGAAACCGAGTGTTAGCGCGCGGGCCTTGGTCGTGGGACAAGAATCTGGTTGTCTTGCGCCCGCTGGCACCGAATGAAGATCCTATGACAGTTCCTTTGGTCACGAGTGAGTTCTTTGTGCAGGCAACTGGATTGCCAATTTCACTAATGCATCGAGATATGGCAGAGGTGTTAGGAAATTCGATGGGTTCGTTCCTGGAATTTGATACAATGCCGGGGTCTATGAGTTTACGTTTCAGGGCAAATATTGATATTACTGAACCATTACGGCGGATGATTCAAGTTGAGGGGCCACGGGGGGAGGAGATTGTTGTCCGTCTAGCATATGAGCGATTGCCTAATTTCTGTTATTACTGCGGTATTTTGGGTCATCTTGTTAAAGATTGTTCCAAGTGTGTAGATTTAGCAGATTTACGTGGCGAGATTGCGGAGGAGCACCTTCAATATGGTGAATGGTTGCGTGGCCATGTGAATAATAAACAGCCACGGTTCATTAGCGGCAGTGTGCACCGGGGAGTTGGACGTCACAGTGTCGGAGCTCTCTTCAATTCAAAGCCGGGAGGATCGGTAGTTAGGGGTGCGGCAGTTTGGGGTCATTCGATAGGTAGTGGGGTGGTGGAACGTGGGGGTGTTCGGGTGTTAATTCTGTTATGGCATCTAAAACGCCGGTTACTGGGAGAGTGGACGAAATTGGTGGAAACGTGGTGATGGACAAAGGGAAGGTTGTTACGGAAGAAAAGGAATCTGGCGTGACTGGCATGGAACTAATCTTACATGAGTCAGCAACTATACAGGAGCCACAATTTCAATTTAGTCAGCCCAGTAAGCCCATTTCCATTCCAATCCAGTTGATAGGTAATAGTCGGCCCAGCTTGTTTTCAAACCAAACTCCATGGCCCAATTTGTCCCAGCCTATACCGTCCATGACTGTTCCTAAGCTACCCAGCCCAGAATCACATATTCTCGCAGAAACCTATCCTAAGCTAAGAAAAGTCCATATAAATCGTCGTGGGGGATCCAATGCAAAGGCCGGTTCGACCATACTACCGGTTGCACCAAGGAAGAGGGGAAGACCGGTGGGGAGTAAATCAAAGAAATCAGAGATGTCTTCAGAATTAATCGAGAGTCCCAAAATCAAGAAGAGTCGATCTAATTCAATGGATTCAGTACCAGAGGCGGAGGTTGCATTGCAACCCCGCCTATCCAAATGAGTTGCTTAAGCTGGAACTGTCAGGGTTTGGGGAACTCTTGGACAGTTCGGGCTCTAGGGAATCTCTTGGGAGAGGTTCGCCCCAATCTTATTTTTCTTATGGAGACCAAGCTTGGAAACTGTGGGATTGATAAGCTTAAGGAGAAGTTTAATTTGTTTGGTATTTGTGTTCCTAGTAGTGGTCGCTCTGGAGGTTTAGTACTTCTTTGGGATAAGTCGTCTTATGTTGCAATTAGTAGTTATAGTAAAAATCATATTGATTGTAATGTTCAGTTCATTGGTGATAATAAAATCTGGAGATTTACTGGCTTTTATGGAGAACCTGATGCTAATTTAAGGAAAAATACTTGGGACTTGTTAAGGAAATTGGGAGCTATTTCGGGTCGAGAATGGTTAGTCATGGGAGATTTTAATGAGATAATCACTCATAACGAAAAATTGGGTGGTAATATTACTCCAGAGTGGCGTCTTCGTAATTTTAGAGATACTCTCTCTGCTACAAATTTGGTGGATTTGGGGTATAAGGGGTATTCTTTTACTTGGGAAAATAAAAGAGAATTACCGGCCAATGTGAAGAAAAGATTAGATCGGGCCGTTGCAACAGCAGATTGGCGTTTTTTATATCCAGCAGCTCAGGTCTCCCATTTGATTTCCCGTAGATCAGACCATCTACCGATCCTAACCGTCCTAAACCCACCTCCTATATCTTCTTCTTACCCATCAAAACCCAAACCCCAATTTCGATTTGAGTCTATCTGGTTGAGGGCATCAGATTGTGAAAGTATCGTTAAAGCCCATTGGTCGGAGGATGCTGGGGCCGATATGGCCAAAGTTATTGAAGGCTGCAGCATTGGTTTAACGTCCTGGAGTAGAGCTAATTACCCAAACGTGAAGAGTCAAATCAGACGGGTAAATGAGAAGTTAAGCAAATTGCAGAAATTGCCATTCACGGGGGAGGTGAAGCGGAAGGAGAAGGAGTTGAAGCTTGAATTGGAAGATTTGCTTGATAGAGAGGAGGAATTGTGGAAACAGAGGTCTGGTGCTCAGTGGTTAGCACATGGTGACCGTAATACTCGGTTTTTCCATGCCCAGGCTACTAAGCGGAAGGAGAGAAAAAATATGGAGGGTCTGCGGAATGCTGAAGGAATAATGGTAGAGGAATTGGGTGCTATGGGGTGTATAGCAAAGGAGTATTTCCAAGAAATTTTTAGTTCCAGTAGGCCAGCAGCAGAAGCGGTAGAAGCAGTGGTACAGACATTGAATAGAAAAGTTACGGAAGACATCAATCTGGACCTTGGGCGTAATTTTTCTGCTGATGAGGTAAAAAAAGCTATTTTTGACATGTACCCTACTAAATCTCCTGGACCAGATGGTCTTCCTGCTTTGTTTTATCAAAAGTTTTGGCATATAGTTGGTCGTTCTGTGATTTCTTGTGTTTTGGATTTTTTGAATCATAAGAAATTGGATACGAAACTTAACTATACTCACATTGTTCTACTTCCTAAATGTCAATCTCCAGAACTTATTACCCAGTATCGTCCTATTAGTCTCAGCAATGTTCTGTTTAAAATTGCTTCCAAAGTTATTACCAATCGGCTGAAAATCCACATGCCTAAACTGATTGCTGAAACCCAATCTGCTTTTGTTCCTAACCGTCTAATCACTGATAATGTTTTAGTGGCTTATGAGGTGAATCATTTTTTGAAACGTAAAACACAAGGGAAAGATGGTTATATGGCACTAAAGTTAGATATGAGTAAGGCTTATGATAGAGTTGAATGAATTTTTTTGGAGCAGGTGTTACACAAGCTTGGTTTTGAACAAAGTTTTATACAATTGATTATGCTCTGTGTGTGCACTGTGTCTTATTCAGTCAAAGTGAATGGGGAATTGTTTGGTCCTATTGTTCCAGAGAGGGGTTTGCGGCAGGGAGATCCTCTTTCTCCTTTCCTGTTCTTGTTTATTACTGAGGCCTTTAGTTCTTTGTTAGTGGATGCTGAGAATAGGGGATTAATTCGGGGTGTGTCTGTGGCCCGTAGGGCTCCTCGGGTTTCTCACTTACTTTTTGCAGATGATACGTTGATTTTTTGTGAGGCTACAAAGGAGGCGGCTGTAGTGGTATCTAACATTTTGGACGCTTATAGCAAAGCTTCGGGACAGATTATAAACATTGAAAAGTCTACAGCAGTCTTCAGTAAAAATACACAAGGGCATATGGTGGAAGAAATACGTGAAATTCTTCCAGTTAATGTGGTGGAGAAGCATGAGAAATATCTGGGATTGCCTACTACAATGGGTAAATCTAAGAAAGAAGTATTTGGATGGATTAGAGAGAGAATGTGGAAAAAGACGCAAGGTTTTGGTGAAAAACACATGTCAAAAGCAGGAAAGGAAGTTCTGATTAAAGCCGTGCTACAAGCTATTCCGACATATGTTATGGGTTGTTTTCGGCTACCTGAATATCTGATAAAGGAGATTGAGTCTGTTATTGCAAAATTCTGGTGGGGGGATGGTGACAAGAAAAAACTCCATTGGGTAAATTGGAATACTCTGTGTGACAGTAAAAGAGATGGAGGTATGGGTTTTCGGGATCTTAGTTCTTTTAATTTGGCTATGTTGGGAAAACAAGTTTGGCGGATTATTCAAAATCCGAATTCGTTACTGAGTCGAGTTTGGAAAGCTAAGTATTTCCCGGATTGTGATATTTTAGAAGCCGGTCTAAGTCAGAATGCCTCTTTTACTTGGAAAAGTATTTATAGTGCTTTGCCAATGGTCAAAGAGGGGCTTATTTGGCGTATTGGAAATGGGTTGGCTGTGGATGTGTGGCAAGATCAATGGATTCCCAGAGAATCTTGTCGGCGGCCGTTAACTCCTGATAGTTTTGGATTTGGTGAATTACCAGTGGCAAACTTTCTTACTGCAGCAGGACGGGAATGGGACATTGCGGCTCTGGAAGCCATTTTCTGGCCTGAGGATATTCAAGAGATAACTAGAATTCCAGTAGGAGGACCTAATTGTGATGATACTAGACGATGGTTCTTTACGCAGACGGGATACTACTCAGTTAAGTCGGCTTATCATTTGGCCCGCTCCATTAAACATAACAGAAACAGAGGACTGGTAGCAGGTCCTAGTAGGCTACAGGAACCGCAGAATTGGAATTTTCTATGGGCAATCGATACTCCGAACAAAGTCAAAATATTCTTCTGGCGTCTGCTTCGGGATTGTTTACCGGTGACTGCTAATCTGACACGCCGACATGTCAACACTGAACAGTGCTGTCCGTTTTGTGAATCTACAGATGAGTCTGAGTTGCACACTTTCATTTTTTGTCCTTTTGCTCGTCTCGGTTGGGCGTTATCGGGTCTGCCACATGGTGTTCTCTATAGGTGTACGACTGATATCTGGAATTGGGTGATGGCTGTGCACCAGGATTTGAACAGGGAGCAATTTCGGTTGTTTGTTGTGATGTGTTGGAGTGTTTGGTTTCAGAGGAATCGTAAGTTACACGACGGGAACGATGGGCAGCCTCAGGAATTATTATCATTTACGACGGAATATTTACAGAGGTATGATCAAGCTAAGGCGCAGTTCTCAGTTCGCCAAGTTACGGCGGAGATCTGTCATTGGAATCCTCCTCTAGGCGATGTGATTAAAATTAATGTGGACGCCTCGTTCTGTAGTAGGTCGGGCGAAGTGGGGATAGGCATCGTTGCTCATGACAGTTCGTCTTCGGTGTTACATTGGAGACAGAGGCGACTTCTTCAGGCATTTAGTCCGGAAGTTAGCGAAGTGTTTGCTGTCCAGTTAGGGGTCCAGTTAGCTAGAGAGAATGGCTGGAGAAAGGTGTGCTTGGAGAGTGACTGCAAACGGGTGGTTGATGCCCTTAATTCATCAGAACCCATCTTATCTATAGCAGGTCATATGCTGGAGCAAGTTCGTGCGAGTACTGTGGATTTCGATATGCTAAGTTTTGTGCACATTCGGCGGACGGCGAATAATATAGCACATTTATTAGCAGGTTCTGTGGTTAGGAATTTAGATGGTTCTGGTAATTTGCCTGTGTAGCATAGGCTGTGGAATTGAACATCTTGATGTAATTAGGCCTTGGGCTGTTTTTTCATAGTAATGAATATGAAGTTGATTCTAAAAAAAAAATTAGATCTTCTTAATGACGTATTCATGATTAAGATCATACGAAAACATCCTAACTCGTTTCATTTCGAACACTTCTGTGAGTGAGGAGGGCCTTCTAAAAGTTTACATGAGTACAATTGCTGCAAATTTAGTTCTCTGGTTTATTAGTAGCTAATCCGGTTTAATTTTTGTCTCTACTCCGTTGCAGTATTTTAATGTAATACTTGTATGAATTATGAATTTATGATGGTTAGCAATTGTGACAATATTGATTTCGGAAAAAACTAATTACAGTATTATTCAAAAGTTGATAAATCATCATCAACTTCCAAAAATATTCATATATATTCATCAAAAAAAAGTATCAAAATACTTTTAGAAAAGAGAATACAGTATGTGCGAACATTTTCTAGCCCCCGTGGTAGGAAAACCAACAAATTAAGAAAGAAATTAATCTTCTTAATTTCTAACATAATTGCAATCAAGGCTTAATGTTTTGAGTATAAATATAATCGACATGAGCAACCAATGCTCTTCTCATCAAGCACTCATTTTCATCAGCCCCTATGCATTCATCTTCACCTGTCTCTGCTGCCTTTGCCTTCACCTGTAATATACATGAACACAAAAATTAATTATATATATATAAATCATCAATGATCAATACCAAGTTTCCAAATGGGGTTTTCCTCCCATTAAATTGATTAATCATTAACTTTTTATTTTGTTCGTAAACCTAAATTCGAAACTTTACCTTGTCGGCAGCTTCAACGTTGTCGATGGTTGTTGGACCGAGACGAGCGGCTGAGCACAAGGATAGGGAGATGAGGAGGGCTATCATGAGACAGGCAATGGATTTAGACATTTTTCTTTGATTGATTGCTATAATCTTGAGGTTTCAGTGTAGCTTAAGATTTTGGTGTATGAAGGAAAATGGTTAATGATGCATATTTATAGAGTGTTCACATGGCATGAGAGCGATGAAGATGTTGAAAAGGGAAGTGCATGTGTAGTATGAACTCAAGAGAAATAATAAATCATGACCTAATCATTATTGGAGACCAAATTACTTAAAAAAAAAAAACTCACTAAATAATCAAGTATTTTATA
>JAYMSM010000214.1:0-13275 GCA_036897885.1 Plantago crassifolia | reverse complement strand
TCCATTTAGCTTATTAGAGGGAGTTCCACCCTTGTTTATGCAAAAAATAAAAAAACAAAAACAAAAACAACAAAAAACAAAAACAACAAAAATTTAAAAAACAAAACCATAGAGAGAGAGAGAGAGAGGGAGAGAGAGAGAGACATACTTGGTCAAACTGCGCTTTCTTTCCTGCTGCTCGCGGGCCTGTATTCTTTTCATAATTTTCGATTTCAGCTGGATACAGCACTGCTGAATAGCTATCTGAAGACATATATTGATATAAGCTTAGGCTACATGAAATTTCAAGAACTTATAGAGTAGACTGAGAAATGTTTTTACCTTGACAGCAGAAGCTATTTCACTGATGTCATCTCCAATGTACTCCTTTCCAGTTCCTTTAAAAGGAATTTTGGTGCTTACAATACTGACAAATACACCAATCTTGTCTTGTACTTGGTTGATCTTGTAACTATTCCAGCTGAAAAATCGTAAATAAGAGTAACAGATCAACCCATACTGGTGAAAATTAATTGAATTAACTATTTGATTATTTCACAATTATGCAACAAACAGATGTCAAACAGCAGAAACAGAGCCAGAAACTACTGAAACAGCCATCCCAGAGCTACATCTGGTCCTTAGTAGAGCAGTCTCATATGCCAGAAAAGAGGTACATTTAGTATGAAATTCACGAGTACATATATTATCACATGTAAAACGAGTTTTGAGAATGAACTCTTGTACTCATTAGGGGCAAGTTTTATTGCCAAAAGTTTGTTTAAATAAAATTAAGCAAATTAAGCTGTTAAACTTATATCAAATTGAATAGATTATAAAATAGAGTGCATCTTACTTGATTCTCTTTAAAGCAGTTCTGGTCACAACATCAGCACCTTGCTCGAATAGAAGTGGAATACGATTAGCGAATCGGAATATATTCAGGCCCTAAATGTCAAAAATGAATTGAAATAAGAAAAGAAAATGTCAGTGCGCTGAACAGCAAGGTGATCTAAGAAATTCCAATCAGTTACTGTTATCTAACCTAAGATACTCTCAGATCTAACAATTCTATCAAACTGCAAAAGCATAGTACAAAGACAACAAAAAAAGGAGACATGAATAATTTTTACAGCAAATCTTTTCCATACTAATACTGATGAATGAGATAGATTGTGAGAGCTGCATGCTATCAAAAGGACAGGACTTGTAAACATATTCTTGGCAGGCTTTATTTGACCCAATTTGATCGCTAGTGGACAGAAGTATCTAAATTTACTTCTTTGTATTATTTTAATAAGGGGTGGAATACTCATAACTCAGTTGAGGTATTGTAAAACGTTGGTGCAAAGAACTCAACTTTTGGATCTTATGTAATTCCCAGAAGGCCAGGACTAACATGCCTATAATATGATTGTTTCAATAGACAGTATAAAATCACACGCAACAACTGCTATGTTTAATGCTAGTGGAAGAGAAAGTTATAGTCAGTGCATGAGTGCAGCCTCCCAGTAACAAGGTTTCCCAAAATCTTAATATCACATACAGAATTAAACAAGCATTGCATGGTAAATATATTGAACAGACAGATGAAAGATCCAATTTCAGCGGCAGCTGCAGACTATGCAGTAGTTAATGTGAACTCACTTGTTTAACATCTTTTCCCCCCAAACTCAAACCTGCTTCAACCACAAAAGGGTGGCCTTCAAACACTTGAGCACTTCATAAGAACAATAACAATTGTAAATCTCTCAATTTTGAAAAAGTTTTGCTTACTGAAAGTTAAATCATATAGGTCCTGGAGGTTTAGATAAAGCATTACCTTCCTGAATAAGTGGCAACCATATCAGGATGCAGCTCCTTTATAATTCCCAGACGTAAATTGTATTCTCCAGCAGGACTAAGACACTGCAACTGAATCAGTTTCAGAGCAATAAGTTTACAAGAAGCGAATCTAATAAAGACGTACATCTCCACTGGGATCATCAAATTTCGCTTGACGGAATAATTGATGTATTCGAACAATTTGCTGGGAGGTTAAAGATTTAACAAGCATCTTTGCTCCAAAATCTGAGCCCATTTCACCTAAATGAAAAAAACACATTACGCAATTCAGAATATAAAGTATAATACCCGGAAGATGGAGCATCTTTTCCATGTGTATTTCTTAATTTTAACCCAATCAAGTATTAAACGCAACCAGCAAACTACTAGACATAGAAGGTGTGCGTAGCAAAAATACAATAATCCCCTTTCATTCTAACAGACTGAGGAGGCATTGGGGCTCCTTTTTCAGCTTCGCCAAACCATGAATAAGGTGTTATCTCAGTTGGACAATCATGTCATACCTGTTACACAGAAAGCTAGCTTTTGGAGACAAATAGCATTCATATCAAGATGATGCACATTGACTCGTTTTCTAAACTTTGAGATAACATGCTTCAGTAGAACTCCATAGATATAAAACTAAAGATTGTCCGATAGAATACCCCAAAGCATTAAAAAAATTCATAGAAGTCCACATGTATCAATATTAGTAAACCAAACAACATAATAGTCTCCATCACTCTTCTGTAAAGTAGATACTCTTTTAGAAATCAAGATCTAAAACATGTTTTACTTCGCTTCTACATCATAGGAAAAAAACTAAACAACATAACTGTTCCCAATCACTCTTCTGCATATACTCTTTGAGAAATTATAGGTCCAAAAAATACTGTATTTTGTGAAAAGTTGCTATGCCCATTTAAGATGCTGCTATCACAGCATAATCACATAATCACGAATCTTCTTGAATTCTAATATGAAGCACTCTTGTGTTGATAGTTTTTAACAGTAGCTAGCATGCACATTTGTGATTATGAAACTCTGGGAATTTTGATTACTGTCATGGGAGAAGGAAAAAGCTCTTCTTTTCCATCAATCTGCTCTTATACTGCTCTCCACTTACTAGATTAGCT
Source organism: Plantago crassifolia (assembly GCA_036897885.1). NCBI lineage: Eukaryota > Viridiplantae > Streptophyta > Magnoliopsida > Lamiales > Plantaginaceae > Plantago > Plantago crassifolia. Next base: position 10,336 of record JAYMSM010000214.1, on the reverse strand, counting down.
GTTCAAATTGAAAGACACTAACCGGGTCTGTATTATGTTGCAACTGCAATAACTGACATATTGTATCCAACACAAAACTATTTGCATTACATAATTACATGCTGCAATCAATCTACCAGTTCTGCTAGTTTGCCGCATGATAAAAGTTAGCTGCATATATTACCTATTAAACGTGTAGCAAGCGATTTCCCAACATTCACAAATTCATGCTGAAGAAACTGCAAAAGATCCTTCTTTGATGTTTCAGCAATAAGTCTTTTGATCAATAGCAAATCAACAGCCGAAGGATGGTACTTGGTCTCCAAAGGAGCTGGAGGCATTATATCAGTCCTCCTTGCAAATCTAACAGTGACATTTTTACTTCAAAAACAAACAAATGAGTAAGTCACCCAAATTGAAATGCACACAGGATAGTCTAAAAGTGACAGTGTTAAAGACTTACTCTGGAGCTTCTGACAGAAACTTGAAAAGAAATTGTGCGTAAGGAGTGATGACAGCTATTTGGCGCATGTAATGCAGTATCTTGGACTGTACACCAATAAAAATTCATAAATAGAGAGGAAAAATACGGGATCTGAGCAATCAGTGTTAAATGCTGGATTCATACACGATATGTCTTCCAATTCCCCTCAATAACTATCTGGATTTCAGCACCATGCCACCCTTCTTCATTTTTTCTTTTGTCATGTACATGAATGTGAGGAATATTTCTACGAATAGATAGGTTCCATGGCGTTAATGTCAACCAAAAAAAGTTTAAAAAGAAAGGGATATATAGATAGTACAAAAGAAAGAGGTGTTAAGCTTTGAAGACATTGTTTACTTGTGTATGTCTATATCTAATCGGCAAAATGATGAGTACTTTTGGCCTTGCATGGAAGATAAGATTTCGATGGGCAGTCCGGTGCTCATCTTGGACCAAATAAGAGCCTGCACAAGTTAAAAAGATGGATAAATTTGCATATGCCTGTGAGTCTTGATTGGCGCTTCTGGAGGTAGCCCACATAATGTAAAACACTCCGTAATTTAATCTCAGTGGATAATTCCATCTCTGTGGAGTGTGACACAATACAAGAAAATGACGTAGCAGCACCAAGTTGCCAAATCACAAACAATAACAGTTACTATATTGAAGAATTTTCTGAAAGCCACCCAGATAAGGTATGGGATGCTGATAAAGGATGGCTTGCAGCATATAAAATTAATTTCTAAAACATTACCATCTTTGCGCCAAGTCCAAATTTTCCTCTTGTCTGCTTCAAACCGTACTTGGTCCCAGATAAAACTGCACAAAAGCTACTCTTAGCATACCAAAATGATAAATAGATCCCATCTTTATAAGCAACTTCATGTCATTAAGCAATTATTTATGTTGGATATAAAAAGAACTATTCATGGGAGATAACAAGGCCAAATGGGATTTAGGTTCAAAACCTCGTCCAAACATATTTGGAATATCATCATGAGACATTCCCCTTCCATTGTCCTGTATAAAATATCAAGCGCCATTAAACGAACAGTTCGTATTTACTTGATAGTGCATTGAGTAAAAAAAACGCTCAACAAGTGAAATGTGAGTTCATGTTTCTATAGCATACAAAGCAGACAACAAATGAGATGGAAACCTGATCCATACCTTACAAGTTACCCTATAAAATAAGGCCTCACGATTCTTTACAGACTTAGCAGCCGTCTGTGGTTTCCCTTTTTTTCCCAAAGAAGCATTCTTCACCTGAATCTCTTGAAGCTGAATTTCCTTGGCAAGTCTTTTCTAATAACATGAATACAGTAGAACATTCAGGTGACCAATGGGGCAGGGGCGCATAGAGACAAATATACATACCAGTGCTAGAAGGTTTACATACACGGAGAACATTATAAATTCCAAGGGGCAAGGGCACATAGAGACATATATATATCACAATCCATATTTGCACACATGTGACATATGGATGTAGTCATTTCAAATTGAGAATTATGACAGGAAAATTGAGATATATGTGAATAACCTCACGGGCTTTATCTGATTCGAAATCATCATACAGTGCTGCATCAACACGTTCATGATCTGCAAGACCGATCATAGAGTTGTACTGGCTTCTTCCTATCTCTTCACTAGCATAATAAATAAATGAAATGAACATTTGTAAGTACCTAACCAAAATGACAAAATCCAACTGAAAGACCAGATAATAAAATTACATTGTTATTTCCACATCAGGAAGTTCAGAGATTGACTCAGCTGAATCCAGAGCATTCTCAACAAGCTCTCTAACGGTAGTGTACAAAGATTTCCCTGGCTGAGAGGATGCAGAGACATAAATTAGCAAACTATCAAGAATAAGAAAACCTCTCAGCTGCATTATAATATCCAAAGAGTGAAGAGACCACAAAAAATGTTTATTTTAGTTGCCTCCGTTTTATCCATGGTTCAATTAAAATATTAAAGGACAAAATATGTGATGCAGATGGTCAAAAGTCAGAACTCAATACTCTACCTCCAGAAACCTTGTAAATTTACATTAACATGCTCCTTTATCCTTAATTCTTTACTCAACATACGCTCGAAGAGGAAAATAATTCCATCAAACGATCACGTTGAGTTTTTCAAGAAAAAGGGTGGTTTACATATATCATAAGCTCAAAGAGGGAAGTAACATTCATCAATGAACCACTAAAAAGCCTTTTCAAGCGAAATTGTTATAATCAGAAGAACATAGTTTATAATAGCTAGAATCAGCTACATGAAATTGGTCAATCCATCTAAATTGTAAAACGATCTAAACTATCACACCATTTGATGGCCATTTTGTGAAATATCTAATCTCTTCAATTCGTTTTTCACTTCTTACGAAATGCTAGTTCCTAATTCCAATTCAACCTGCGAGGTAAGCTAAACTAGTGTCCACAGTTAATGTATTCCTCTCTATCTCCATCAATTTGGGAAAGGGAAACACGAAATGCGGTTAGTAAAAACTTACATTGTCGAACCCAGCAATATTTTTATTGTCAGCAAAAAACTCAGCAGGAGATTCTGCAAAAACAACATACGATGAAGATGAATACAAGTAAATATCAATCCGGAATGAAAACAATAACCAATAAACAACTAATTTGAGCAGCAAACAGCAAACTCACTCTGCTTGAGCTGGGATGGAGCATCGTCTTTGGGTTTCCTGGTTCTTTTCACTTTCGACTTGGCTGGTTCCGAAGAAATATCGGTAGAATCCATCGTCAGTCGATCGGAGCTTAGAAAGTTTGCTTCAAGCTTTAATGTCCCGCGCCAAATCGCAAAATTGTAGAGAGAGAAATGATGCTTGCTGATTGAAGTTGTTCAAGGCAGATGTTCAAATTGGGCTACTCTAAAACTGTTTCTTGCAAATATAGATGGGCTGGGCCCGCAACCTAAACGTTGGGCTGCAAACTCTATCTATTTCGCACAGTAAATAATTTAGATTCTCAGTAGTCAGTTCATTTAAAATTGTTTAGTTTAAATTTATACTTTAATTTAATTTAGAAATATTCCCCAGGCTGTGAAAATTCAAAATCGCAATATGTCGTACCATCATATCATAGAGGATTGCCATTAAAATTCAACAATGCAACATGTCGTACCATCGTATCATAGAGGATCACGACTCACGAGTGCATTTTTCCGAATTCCATCATTCAAACCAAATCGAAATGGTAACACATCACTTGTCTAACTATAACAAAGAATTTTTTTATGTCAATCTAAACCAACAGATGATAGAAGCTATGAGTTTCTTCCAAAGGCAATACACCTCTTTTCAGGTCTGCATTTTGCATACTACTCTACATCATGATGATATCTAGTGCTTCAGGAAGTTCGCAAACCAAGTAGCAGATAGCTTCGGGTATCTCTTCAACCCGTTCTTGTAGTCCACATAGTTGAGACCAAATCAAATGCTGTAACCCGAACCCCATTCAAAGTTGTCCAGCAATGCCCACGCGAAAAATCCCTTCACCGCAACCCCTTTCCTGGATAAAGTTCACTTCATTTAAACACCATCTTATACATTCAAAGAGAGAGTTTTCGAATTGCACGTATTCTTGATAGTAGCTTACGTAATTGCTCTATGAACATAAGAAAGATGGTTCAAGTAGTACTCAATTCTATTGGGATCATGGAGTGCTTCATGGAGTGATAGAGTTGAGTTGTTTCTCTCATCCATACCTACAGTTTCAGTTTCAATAATCTGCATTACTTTTCAAGTTTACATACATGCCTCTGACAAAACCTATGTACATACCGTTCTCAGTTATGTATACAATTGGATCATTGTATTTTTTCTTTACATACAGTAACAGATCCTGGATCCCTCTAGGGTAGACGTAAATCCAGTCCGAAGCACCCTACATTGTTTTACGGAAACAAGGAAGATTAAACGAGGTAACAAGCAAGGACCTATATTGAACATTTAGATGAGTATGTAGTGCATACTCTGGGACCGATAGGGACTCCATGCCGATAAGCTGATACCGTAAAGAAACGAGGTGAGAACTAACATGAGTGAAGATAATATAACATTCATATTGCTATGCGAGACAGTGTCTGTCTGGAGATTTAAGAAGACTTACGAGTAACAAAAGCTTGAGAGTCTGTCAAAATTGTGGTAACGGGTGAAATGATGCTGGGAAAATGTCTAGCGTAGTACGTGGTATAGTAGTTTAACCCGAGGAAATCGTACGACCCCTTGAGCATCTCTCTGTCTTCAGCTGAGAACACTGGAAGTTTGTTTCTCACACGAGATCTCATTGAGGAGGGATATTCGCCTTTGGTTAACGGATCAATATACCTAAGCACAAATAAATTGGCAAGTCACAGATTCATTCACTTGTCAATAAGAACTTAAATCATACTAACAACTTATCAGTCGTTATCTACCATCCAAAACTGAAATCAAGTGCCCGTGCTGCAGCTTCGCGGTGGAGTTGTTGATTCGAGACAGGAATCATCCAGCGTGCTGCCATTGAGATACCTATTTGACCCTTCTGTGATTCCTGATAATAGAAGCAACTTGTTCTTACTGTAAATAATAATTAGTGAAGTGAATCAATTAGGTAGATATTTCCTTGAGCCTGACTACATGTGGTGATCATACCTGATAGTTCTTTCTGTATATTTTCACTGCAGTTCCATGAGCAAGGAGCTGGTTGTGTGCCACTAGATACGGCTCAGTGCTTGAATCTCCACCAGAGCAATTCAGTCTTAGCCAGGACGAGCACCTACAGGGAGCGAATTCACACGTAATATAGCCACCAATGACAAAACTGTTTGGCTCGTTGATTGTTGTCCACCTCTTCACTCTGTCTCCAAATCTTTGGAAGCATAGTTCAGCATAGTCACCAAAATCTTGCCTGTGAAGGAAATGAATACTGAGCTGTGAAATACGAAGAACACTGCTTTGCTCCTCTTTTATCATTTTGGCAATGGCAAGGGTGCAAATGAATTAAAACATGGTAAAAAATTAATAAAAAAAGAATCATGGTAAAAAAGAAACAGGACATACACAATCTGGGGATTTAGGAAACCACCATACTCGTCTTCTAGTGCCTGCGGAAGATCCCAGTGGAAGAGCGTTGCGTAAGGCTCAATACCTGCACGTAAAACAGTGCAAGTTAGAAGCGTGAAATCAGATTTCCTCAACTAAAAGGTATGTGGATGCAACCTTTACCTTTATCTAGCAGTTCATTTATAAGATTGTTATAGTATTTAATTCCTTCTTCATTGACGCCGCCACTAAGATTTCCACCTATACATTCACTTGATCACTTGAGAAAGTCATCATTTGAATAGCTATGTACTGATCAACAAAGGTTACCAAACAAATGTAAGCAAATATCAGCATTGAAGACTACTGGATCTCAGGAGGTAATCTTACGCGGTAATAATCTAGGCCATGAAATGGAGAAACGATAAGCATCTAACCCCATTTGTTTCATGATCATAACATCTTCCTGCATCCAGGCAGAAAAAGAATTAGGCAAAAGATAGTACTGCCTAGTACAGCATTAATTCTTCTGTTACGAGCCAGTGTTTGCTACAGAAGCATGAGGATGACCAGATGAGGTTACCTTGTAATGGTGATAGCTATCGGTAGCTACATTTCCATTGCTGTGATCCCTAATCTTTTCTGCAAAATGAATTCAATGAACTACTAACCTTTAAATTTACGCAGTTTTTCTGGGCGGAATGCAATGAAAATTGAGACAGACCTGGGTACTTGTGTGTGAAATTATCCCAGATACTTGGGCCTTTCCCATGGTCATTTGCAGCACCTTCGACCTGTAAAATGTAGATGTTGAAAACTCTCTGAAACTCATGTTCCTAAGAGATTGTTTTGATCTACCTGATAAGCTGATGATCCTGCTCCAAACACAAATTCGGGCGGAAAACTAGAACGACTCAATGAGCTAGCTTGGTGATCTGATCCTGAAACACCACTACAGAAGAGGACTAATATGATCAATACATAGAAATCGAAACACAAGCAGCCAAATATTCTCATATTTGATTTGGGTTGATACAGAGTAAGGATAGAACTTTCATGCATAATAATATGTAATGCTGGACCAGGTATCATGTGTGACCTACCTACATTATCTTATTTAATAACTAATTATTTTTTTACAAAAATGTACTAAGTTCTATGTGGCACACCCCTCCCCACCCGGCAATATTCGCAATTAATTATTAATTAAGACGGGCGAGGGTCAGTATCAGAGATCAGTTCCCCCAGTAACACTAGCAGTGTTCTTGAAGCCAACTCCAAGATCATACAATGTTTGCTATAAATGGAACTACGCATCCACAATATAAAGTAGCTCCAAACAAATAACAAAAGAACAACTGAAACTGAAAGACACACAAATTTCATTGTCACCGCATGGTACTGATATCTTACATGATATGGCGACATAAAAGAACATCAACGAATGATGTGCCATAAGCCTCAATAAGAGTTGGAATTCAACAAAAAATTGCACCAGCAAAAGGAAACAGAAGAAGAGATGACTAGATCTCACTTCCATCAAAACGTTGCTTAATACGGGAAACAGTCCAGATAGTTCAGTTGCACTCAACAACTGCTTCAGCAGCTCGACGAGGTGTGTTCTTCCTCCTGCTGCGACTGTGACGGAATCCATTCGACTTATTTGAGTCCTCGGTGCTTGATCTCGTCCCATTTCCATTTTCGGATCCCTCCTTGACAGAGTCAACTTTGTCCTTTGATTGTGCATTCTTCCTTCGTTTCTTCCCATTCTGAATCCCATTTTTACTTTTCAAGTCTTTATCTACTCCGGTGGTGTCATCACTATCTTCATCTTCTAGCTTCAGAGCTTCATCCTCCTCTATCTCATCTTTGACTGTTTTCTGAGGTCTTCCTCTTCTCTTCTGTGCAGGAATCTTTTCTTCCTCGCCACTCCCAAGATCATCATGGTTCTTCTTTCCCTTTGCTCTTCCCCTGCCCATTATATCTTCCTGCTAGATATACTACACAATATCCTAATTTCTCTGCAGCCAAAACAACCAGAAGCTTTACTTTAGTTCTAAAGCATAAACAGAAGATGCAAAAATTACACAGGGAAAACAAAAACAGCCATCGAATTATCCATTCACAACAAATCAGTCAAACTTGCTGCTCCAGTCTGGCTTTAGTTTTGGCCCTTCAGAAGTCTCTCTTCATTGCATAGGGTTACTAGTCACTACACTGGCCCTCAGATTTGTTTCACAGGTTTGGCAAAAATTTCTTAAACTTATATCTCTTCAAATCAATCCCAATTAATGGTAATCCATGACCAATCTGCACCCAATAAAGCCTAAAAAGGTTTCAGTCGAACAAAGAGACCTATTTGATTTCATTACTCTAGTTCTGTTGAGGTCCAACTTTTTCGCAAACTTTCAAGTTCATACTTCATGCATAACTAAAGAATCATGATTTGATGCCTATCCACCTAATTCACTCCATACAATATTGTTACTATGTGATTCTATAGTACATGAAACATAAGAACTCAGTTCAGGCAGAACAATTTCCATGTGAGGCAAATATGTAAAGAGCACAAATGACGACATAGACAACGTGAAAATTCTATGTCTTAAAATGTCTTCATGGATGCAGAAAGAACATGAATCAGGCTATGAAAATGTTGCTAAACTGTCAGGGGAAGTCATGAAGATTTACTTCAACGAGCATTCGCCTGCAAACAAATATCTGGACTTTGGAATTTGACGGTCAAAGACTGAAAACATACTAATGAAACAGGAGAGAATGTCTTAGACTAAGACATAGAGCTTCAAGTAAGAGCCATTGTCTTAAGTTACACTTCTACTTATCTAGGCTCTATCAACTGACAAGGTAGTAAGCCTAGTGTTCACATTTTTTACAAAAAGCATATCTGCAATATCTACACCCATCATACAGTTCTTCACTTGATACTCAATGGGAAGACAAAAGGAAACAAAACATCAACAAGGCAAAATCCAAATTCTTCCACAAGTAATTGATCCAGAAACAATAGGAATTTCTCCTCCATCACAATTCACACATGAGCTAATCTGGTTTTTTCAAAAACATAAAATAAACAAAAAAGGAAAAGGGAAACCATAGACACACACACACTGAAACTCAAGGAGGACAAATGAATGAGAAACAACCAACACATAAAAAGAAACATACAAAACTTCAAGTCAAATGGAAATACACTTGAGGAGACATTTCTAACAAACGAGATGCCTAAATGTGAACTGAAGAACAACATGCAAAGCACAAAATACAATCGTTGAAAGGTCAAAATCATTTTTAAGAAACCAAACAAAATATATACAGATCCATATGCTACTCAGAAGTCAGATCACATAGGCACAACTCAAAGAGTCTAGATTTTAGCCTAACCAGCATAATAACAGTAGTTAAACAACTCATAACACTTAAAAGTACAAGGTTAGCAAAGGTGAAAAGAGGATAAAACTTACCAAGAAATTCATGAAACGAGAAACTAGACTGAATCTGTCAAACCATTTGCACTACTACTAATCCAGAACCACCAAAGCTCATGAAGTATTAAACTACTGTATTTTGGAAAAGAGTAAAAGTTTTGCTAGTTTATTTTGAAAAAAAAAAGGATGTGATCTTGGAAAAGTCCCAGAGAGCAGATCAATGAAGCTGAAAATAGACAATAGTGGTACCAAATGATCCAAGATTTGGGTGTTGTTATTAGTAGTAGACTTACAGGTAACAAAAATAGAGACGAAATATATTTGAAGCAGAAGAGTGAAGAGAGAGAGAGAGAGAGAGATATTTTTATGGATTGGATTGGAGCAGATTCTGTGTGTAAATCTTAATTTTGCTACCCTCCTTCACTGTGTGTTCTCTGAATTAATTATATGAAACTTTATAGTTAGGTTCTTGTGTAATTAAAGGATCTTGTGTTCTGTGATATGGAATAATATTTTCTTGGTTGTTTGATTTAATCTTAAGCTAGAGTATGTGTTGATTCATAGCTTTTTAATTGGACAACTTTGATTAATAATTGATAGGAGATTGGGAGTCTAGTCCAATGAACTAATGAAGCACATACACATTAGTGGTCAGCTTGTTTAATGACAAAAATTGTTAGGGTCAAATTGTGCTTAATTTTAAACTATATATCTATGCATGGGACTTAATTTTAAATTATATATCAATGCATGGGATATAGTCAGGCTTGTTTGTTAATTAACTTGGAGAATGGAGATGCTTTTTTGTATTCATTTTGTCATTGTAAACAGAGTAAACTGTCTATTGAATTTGCATTAATAGTGGAATATTTGAACCTGACAGTTAATTAACTTTTGTTATAGTAGCACTATTAAATTATACACTTGGTGCATATACTAACCATACATGTTTATATGTTTATCTTGAACAGTTTCAACTATGTCGGATAACGTTAGAACTCCTCCAAATTCGCCTTTTCCTAATGACATCAATGAGGAGGAGGCGCCACCACCTAAACGGTTACGAAAGAACGGTTCATATGTTTGGACTTACATGGCTAAGATTGTGGGTGAGAATAACAAACTATTGGCTCAATGCAAACGTTGCTCAGCAACATTGGCTCGGGGTAGTTCGATGGGAACAACTTCTCTTTGGAAACATGTATATAGGTGCTATCCTGATGTCTTCCCAAACGAGCAAAGGAGACCGACTCATCCTGTTGTTGCTAGAAGCCCAAGGATTGAACCTTATGATGCAAAGTTGATTAGGAGAAAGTGGGCGATTGCTTGCATAAAACACAAATACCCCTTTTCTATCGCAGATGATGTATATCT
>JAYMSM010000213.1:0-13318 GCA_036897885.1 Plantago crassifolia | reverse complement strand
CCACCAGCAGGGCCGTTGGTGTATAAAGCAGTGAACTCCTTCGTAAACCGGATTGCATGTTGCTCTTTCTGAAACAAACCATCCATCCGCAATCTTATATCGCCACTACTTGGCACTGTATCACCAACACATGCTGCCTTTATGCTATCTACGCCAATAATGTATGATAGAACTTGGTCGGCAATGCCAGGACACAGTTCTTCTATCCATGCCTTCACCAAAAATTCAGCAGCTTTAGCACGCTCTACGGACTTATAACCCCCATATGAGATTTCTCCCCAGCCTTTCCATCCACAGTCCTGAAGACAATAAAAGCAATGTTAACCAAGTAAACAATGTAAGTCCCATTTGTGTGCGGGTAAAGGGACGGTGGGTCTACCTCTGATCTTAGCAGCAATAGTGTCTGGGGAACCGTCTCTTTAGAAGGCTTTGCTCCGTAGCAGAGAACTCTGCTACTAGAGATTGGTTGAAACGTTACATTCCGAACATCTATAATCTGTTTTCATAATGAAGAACATTTCATTTCAGTGACTTTCATAGTTTCTTTTTTAATTCCAGTAGACACAAATCAGATTCAACTTTATTTACCACATCCGGAGTTATGTAAGCACTAGGGTCCCCAACTTCATACAGAAGCTGTTCAGCACACGTGTTGAAATTTAGAACCCCTCCACTGCCTTCTGCTTTCACAACACAAACTGTCCCGTCATATGTAACTTCAGCAAATGGCAGAGACACGTTGAGAAGATCCTGGAAAGACATGTTTCGATGCTTACCACCTAGAAAGAAAGCAAAGATCCTTATTCAAATCTTTCTTGTAATTGTACTACTAGTGTGTTTATGCAAAAGATCACCTGGATGCATATAGTATCCCCCTGTGAGTTGACATCCACATTCGAGCAGATGACCTGCCAGGGTACCTTGAGCCAGGAGATACAAGTCATCCCAGTTCCATCCTAATTCGAAAACCTGATCATCACCGCAGAAACATGAAGGCAGTCATTTATATAGTTTTAGTTCGCAGAAGCTTTGTAGGCTGATTTTGAAAACACTCGGGCGTGCTTCCACAGAATTAGTTTCTTTCCATTGTGCTTCTGATAAAATCAAGCATATAACCAGTTTACAGAAAGCTATCACAAAGTGAGATCCCAGTGTGCCTAATCAGAATATAGGTTTAAGATCAATACTTCGTACCATTGGAGCTAAGAATAGAGCAGCATCAGCAACCCGAGAGGTAATAATAACATCTGGAGTGTACCTCTCGAGGCATTCAACAATTGGAGCAGCTCCCATATACACACTGCCATCCTACATGCATCAACATTTTAAACTTACGGGGTGCTAATGGAGCAAAAGATACCATCGTATCTCCGAACTTTACAAGCTCCACATGTTACATGCTCATAATTCATAATATGCTATACAGGAAAGGTTTAACTAGTGCAGATATCTTACATCATCAATATTTTTCGAGAAACCATCCACTCCTGAATATCCAGTAACCAAGACGAAGATGTCAGATCTAACAATTGATGGAGGATAATGTACCATCTCTTTTCAGATGTAATTAAGTACATACCTTGTTCAGAAACAGATGATTGATAAGCCAGAGCAACGCTTACATCAATCCCCAATGTGTTAGCAATCTGCATGATCTCCTTCTGAGCACCAAACGGATTCTCTTCACAACACAAAGGCATATCAATATGCAGTAACGTATCATCCTTAATGCTAAAGAGTGGGAAATATATGCAGTAACAGTGATTCTTAAATCATGTGGTAAGCTAATCTTATGACAAAAAGATCTTACTTGCTCCCATATTCGTAATAATGCAGACTCCTCTCTTCACAGCCATAGGTAAAAGCAGCTCCATCCACTCCGAAACTGAAAAGACATTGACAAATTCATCACAAGCTATAAAACTAACAGAATTCGCTAAACAATGAATAGAAACAGCACCAGCAGAACCAAAGTGCGCGCAGGCCATTCTTATGCAGTGATGTTCGGTTATATCTCCATTTCTTGCATAGTTGAATTACTTTCCCATACGAATAGTAGAACACCAAATTACAAGTAAAATAACTATGTAACAAGCTGCTGCTAAAACTTCTTTTTCCTCATTTTCACCAAGAATCCTGAAACATTTCTCTTCCCCCATCCACAGAAAATGAAATTAACTACTAGCAATTCCAAAATTCTGTAAAACGGACGCTACAATGATACTATTTCGACATTACAAAGTTTGCATCCTGTTTCTGAAATATCCCCCTCTATTCACATTGTCAGCTTTCAGATAGACAACATTCCATATCCCCACTACTAGAACTTCAAGAATCATCTTTGCCACAACACTGCAATTAGACTAATACACAATAGCAAACGAATAGGCATTTCAAAATCGAACAACATACTGCGAGGATCATAGCCTTATCTAGAGTAGTGCACCACATTACAAGTAAAATAACCATGTAACCAATTCCTTTCAAAACTTCTTCAAAATATATCGGCCTTATGAAGTTCGTATCATGATTCCAAAATGCCTGCTATATTCGCATTCTCACCTTTCGAACGGACAACATCATTAACAATCCAAAGAATCATCATTGCTATAAAAGGCAAAGACAAATGCATTCGAAAATCAAAAAACATACTGCGAGGATCATAGCCGCAGCCACCGGACTTCATAGCACGAAAACGCTCTGCCAACGTTCGTTCAGCCAAGCACTCAAGCACCAAATAGTCCAACTCCTGCACTCTCTGAAGCAGTTTCAGTGCTGCCATTGGCCGATCACCTCCAAAACCAGCTCCACATCCTACAACAACCTTCTCCTTTCGCCGTTGAGGATTCTTTCTCTGCAAATTTGAACACCCTGATCAGAATCTTGATGATCAGAATCAACAGGATTGTTATATGAATTGGATTAGAAGGCTCACCAGCTTGATCACGCAGTTGAAAGTCTCCTGGTGATTTGTGCTTGATTCTTCTTCCATTGATGATCTTAATTCAAGATTATGATCAAGTGATAGATTCAAGGAGTTTAAGAATTGTTTCTTTCTTTGGAATTTGGATAAGATCTTACTAGATTAATTGTAGCTGGTGAGACAGTGAGTTGGTTTGGTTCTTTCAAACTACATAATTTTGTTTGTTGTATGTGTCTCTATATAAAGGGTTCGTAATTTGCACGTTTGCCCCGTAAGTATTTTTGTTGTATTTTTCACCCCCATTCGACCGAAATAAAATATAATTTTCCAATTCGTAATTTAGGTTCGAAATTATGTATAAAAAGAACGGATTCCCAATGATTTCCAGATAAAGTTACTTCTCTCAAAGGCACCAAATTCACTTGAACTAGAATGGTAAAAATGGTGTGACGATAGGAAAGTTATGATACTCACAATATCGAGGGACATAGTTATCTTCATTAATTTGAGCAAAGAGAATGTCTCTTTTGGAAATTATACATGATAAATCGGGTATGATCTTCATTCTTCTGTCCCACTTTTGTTGTGGATCATATGTACCGCTAGTGTATATTGACATACGACTAACATATTGATCAGTTTTAAGAGACTGGCTTTCTGAGATCTAACAAAATGAGATATGAGATCACAAGTTCTTCATTTAAGAAGAGCGTGCAACTTCTGGAACTTTATATATCACTTGTCATTAAGTATCACATGCGCCTCTAGCGTAACGTTCCAACGTAATGAAAGTGTTAGTAGTGTAAACATTCAAACGTGAGAGTTGAGACGCAACATCTGAGCTCCACCTGTACGACCAAGTATATGGACCATATAAAATCACGAGCTGGATAACAACGTATCGTATATCTATCCATCAAAACTCTTAGGTTCTTCGAAGAGTGTGCCACTTCCGGAAGTTAGACAATTTAAAACACCCAATCCTGCAAGTTGAATCTTTTAACCGCTTTTCATTAAGTATCACGTGTACGTCTAGTATAACGATCCAACTTTACGAAAGTATTGGTGGTGAAAGATTTAGATTCTTTTCAATGGTTGGCCAGAAGGGGCCGGCGAGAAGACCGAACGACGATAAATTACCCAGTATTGTTGACGGGTCGAAATCCCGAGATCTTGGCACTTTTGGAAATTAGACAAAATAGAGGTCCCAACATTGGAATATAAAGGTAGTCGATAGAGATAGAGATTACACACAGTGACCGTCCCTTTCTGTTAAACGCCGCCTCCAATCTCCCCTTCTCCGAACATTCCCAAATCTTCCAATTTCTGCAAAATTCGAATTCAAATTCCAGTTCATACTTCTCCATAGATCCTTTTTATTGTTCCTCGCTAGCCTAATCTATCCAGATTTGTAAATTCTACACAGAACATAGATATTTTTACTCAAATTAGGGTTGAAAATGAATTCAAGGCCGAGATATCCACCGCCGGGGATGGGCGGCCGAGGTGGTGGCGGGATGACAAATCCCGGATTTCTGCCAAGAAACCCTACTCAGCAGTATGGTCAGAGGAGTGGCGGTTTAGGGAATCAAGTGTTTCAGAATGCTCAGCAGCAGCAGTGGATGAAGAGAGCTCAGCTGCCCCCAGGTGATTCGAGTGTTGATGAGGTGGAGAAGACTGTTCAATCCGAAGCTGTCGATTCGAGGTGGTTGTTTGCTTCTTTTAGATTGGTTATGGAATTCTGTTGTGTTTGGAATTGTAGTTTATGGAGCTACATTTAGGATTTGCTTGCTAGTTTGTGTAAAGTATTCTAGATTTTATCTTTTCAGTTGTCATAGAATTCATTGTTTGTGTTATCGTTTTTGCAGAAGTTTTTTGTTTGAAAGGAATTTAGTCTGGTGCTTGATTGTATTGTGTTCTTCTTGTGATCTTTGCAAGTATGCTCTGGGGCTCTCCTTTGTTTGGGAATTAGGATGATGGAGTTTCGTACCTTTGGTTTGCCATGTTGTTAGCTGTATAAGATATTCTTAAGATCTTTGAATGAACTCAGAAACTGGTAGTGAAGTGATGAAGTCTTTGCTGTTAAGATCTTGGTAGGACAGATGCTTAATGCTTTCCTCATTTATGTTCTCCTTCATGGGGAATCCCTCTTTTCCTGTATTGCTGTCTGGATTAAGGGGTAGGTTTAAATTTGGATGTTAAGATAGGTGCTGTGAGTCAGAAGCCGTATGCAATACACATGAACGTTGAACTTTGTTTTCAGGGGTTCTCTACTGAATTTCTTGACTAATTTGAGAGTTTATCTGGTTTTATGTAGTTTCATTACTGAAATTCTATAGCATCCTGTGTTCCAAGTTCTAAGTGGTAAGCATATGATTATTAAGCATGGGTTCGAGAGATTGATTTTGAAGATTGGAAGGCTCGTTTTAGCTTACCATCACCAGTATACACACACTATAGAGCCGTGGCAAGGTTTTCAGTAATACATGCTTTTGTTTAGCTTATGTTGCTGTAGAAGAATGTAATTTTATTGTCGATGTCATTTTCTGTAGAACAATTATGGACTCTCATTCTCCTCATGTTAAATGATAAACATGATACTGTGCATGATTAATTTCTGTCTGCAGTATGTTAAGAATCCTATTAATTAAAAGAGCAAAGATATACACAGTTTTGCAATGTAGTGAGTGTAATTGTAGCAGATTAATGATACAGAAAAACTTGAAAGTTTGAATAAAATTTTGTTGCATGTAAATGCAGGTTGGAGATAATAAAGCAATTTGTTGAAGCTACTCAGGAAATCCCTGGACTTGTAGAATCCTGTGTTTATGGTATAGATGATGTTTGGGAATTGCTTAAAAGAGGAAGTCGATATAGATCTGTTGGATCAACAAATGCTAATGAGTCCAGTACCCGTTCCTATAGGTTTTCTTATTTGCTCCTTGGACCGCAGTTCATTACTGTATAGTGTACTCAGAACCAAAATAGAACATTCTAACATTTTATATATTGCATACTTATCCTGATGATTTGCTGGCACCTGTTCTAAGGGTATGTTGATTCTGGTATTTTCTTTCCTGTAAATGTGAATCCCAATGAAATTGGGGATATTGTTGTGGGGACATTGTTGGCACCAGGGTCATAAAAAGCAAGCAAATGCAGGATGGTTGCATTTTATGCTTGTTTCCCAACTGGTATTAATTTTTTTCAAATCACGCATGTTTCCCTTCCTTTTCACTGTGTAGATGTCATATACTATATCCGTTATCATGGTGATTTATCATGGAAAAACATATACTAGCCTCAAAGTCTATATTCCCATGAACCAGTGTAGTTAAGGATTTCACCTACTTACCTCAATAGAAATTTTTCTTGGGATTCTTCTTTTCTTGTTAGCTGATGATTGATCATTCTGAATTAGGAGCTGGTGCTGGATTGGAGTCGATGACAGTGAATGCCTATGGCCTGGGAAGGACCAGTCAAGTAAATCTCTCATCTCAGGTCAGGGTGTTTCCACAGGTTGATCCCGGGGTTCACAAAACTATGTGATCATCCTCTGGTACAAGATAGTTTTTATACATAGTTCCACGATCCACTTTCACTGATGTTGTTATAGTCGAGTTTCTTCATAAACAACCCCTCAATAACAGAGCATGGTTTAATTTCAGCATTGAATAATTGACCTGTTTATTGTAGTTTCATGTCTCTCAAAATTTCTTGTCAGGTTTATTCCACACAAAGGATGTGTCTGCAACTGCTGCAGGAAAATTCAACGATGAGATAGTACAGTTAAAACGAAGGTACCAACTTCAGTTCAACGGTTATACTAGTATGTTATAGGGTAGTTGTTTTGTCTTCACTACAAGTCTACAAGTACCCATTCACTTCCACAATGCAATTTGTATTGACATTGATATTAAGGCTATCTCCAACAAGGGGAGCAAATGCCGTTTGAATTAAATCAACTCAGTCCAACAGCAAAGCAAATGCTGTCAGACTTGAGGCGCGCCTCAACTCCCTTTTTTTATTATTTCTGCTTTTTGTTTCAATAAGAACTTCTATTATTTATGTAGCAGTTAATTTGCCAGCATTGGCATAGCTCATTGGCTGAACTTCCAGTGTTCAAATCTCTACCTTCTCACAAAGCCCAGGTTCGAAACCTGTATTCCACACTTTTGTTATATATTTATTTCCTTTTCTTTTTCCTTTTTCGTTTTCCTTCTTTTTTTTCCTTCTTTTCATATTTTATCCAATATTATCTTATTACTGCCACATTTTTGTTATATAATTGTTTGTTCGTTTCTCTTTATTTCCTTTCTTATTTTATCCATATTATCTCATTCATATCCGACTAGTATATTTTCCTTCCATATTACCCAAACTTAAGTTATAAATATTTGAAAGTTATAAATAACATGTATATAATGCATTTAAAATATAATGAATAACATGTTTGAAAAAAATGAAAAAAGAAAACAAAAAGAGGGAATCAAACAGTAGCAACTGCTGGAGCATCTGGGTAGCAAATTAGTGGAATGCTGACATAGCAGACTTGATGCTCAAAGTGAATTGCAGCTGCTGGAGATAGACTAACAAGTTCCATCTTTGATTTCACAATTTATAGGTGTATATTGCAATTGCTACTTCATGTGTGAAATAACATGATATGTACAGAGTCAGCTAGTGATGTATTGGTTTGTTGATATGGTTGTATAACTTGAGGTGGCGCTGCAAATGATGTTATTTGTCTATTAGCTGCTTTTCGACCTAAACGCAAGGTATCATATACATCTTTCCCTGCGTTTAAAACTAAAGGCAGGTAATTCTGGAACTTATACTTGTGTTTAAAATATAAAGCAGGTAATTCAATAGGTTTTACTTGCGTTTCATAATAAGTGCAAGTAATACATAACTACCACATGTCTCCCATAGCTAATTAGTTGTGTTTGGATGGAAGCGCAGATGAAGCTCACTTATCTCTGCGTTTAAAGTAAATGCAGGGAAAGATGTTGAAATACCCTAACTCCGAACCCTACCTTAACCCTAGCCACTGCGTTCAACAATCATTCCATGCGTTTTGTAAATGCAGGGAAAGCTCCAAGCTTATACCAGCGCACCCTTCTAAGCACAACTAGACTTTTAATGACATAGTTATTACCTGTACGGTTGCGTTTGTTGAAACGCAGGTATGTTCTTTACCTGCGTTTATAAAAGCAGACAAATGTCAAAATAAATGCAGTAAAAGCGTTTTTTCTTGAATTTATCTATATATGTAATGTTTATCCATCTTTAAACGAGATCGATGATCAATTTACCTCTCTTACTAACTTCATGGGCAGAAAGTACATTTAGGTAATTACATTAACGTTTTAATTAAGACATCGTGAATTTTCTTGAGAATATTAATAAGTCTCTTTATAAGTTTAAAAAAAAAATCGTCTCTCCAAAGTCTTTATGAATGAATTAATTTTTGCAGTTTCAGAAAAAAATCATTAAATATATTATATAAGTACTTAAAATTAATTTATCAATTCACTATTTGTATCAAATGGAATTTTGAAGTCTAAGTGATGAATTTTTATATATTATGAAACTTATTATAATTTAATTAGTAGTGCAGTAATATTAAATTTATTAAATTTTCATTATTTTTGATTTCTCACTGATGAATTTTCATTCAATTTAGTTGTTCACAGTTAATTTTATTTTTGATATTACGAGAATTTATACTTAACAATGTTATTGTTTTCATATATTTAAGAACACGAAGACTTTTGAAACGACTTTTTAAGTTTAAAACAACAACTATGTTACTATTTATTCAACTTAAAAAGAAACATAATCATAATATGAATAAAACAATTACTATAATAGGAACAAAATAATTACTATAATATGAATAAAAAATATTAACTAAAAAATCAAAAACAAAAAAGACAAAAAAGTCCAAATCGGAGCTCCTCCGGTCTGGAGGTCTATCCATGGCGGAGCTCCGATTTGGACTTTTTTGTCCGGTTTGACCTTTTTAGGTGGTCACCGGTTTAACTTCCGGGTCCCAGTTTTAAAACATAGCATTCTGCGCTAAAATGTACAATTTCTCACGTACATTTTGCACAATTTGTTTTTTTTGAAACGGCAAAATTATAATTTTATTATATGGTGTTATGTACAACAGTGTTAAGCATTGAGAATGCCTCACACTACAAATCCATAACCTCTCGATCCCACTCCCTCTTAAGATTATGGATGTCATGTATCCGACGGTTTTTGCCTCCTCAAAACCTCCGGAAGGAAAACCCAATCGGGATAAAACCTTACGGAGGAAAAAGAGTGCAACAAATCCTCGGTCATCCACAGTCACCCACACCTTATACTCCCTCCAATACAATTTTAGATCTAATTACAATCTACCCTTCGCCCTCCCTTACCGGGCTTAATACATTATTCCTAACTACAATCTACACTAACTAAAAGCCCAAACCACTCTTCTCCCGATTGCAAATCCCTAACCCATAACATGTGATCTTGTACTTCTTTACTGCATTTATTCACCCACTGTTTTCTTCTTTTTGCAAATGGCAGTTCCTTGTTGTTTCTGACTTCTTGGTTTCGACTTCTTCCTCTTCTCATCCTCAAATCCGTGTTTCCTGCATATGAATTAATTCCAAATTAGTGCAGTATATTATTTCCATTAGATTAAATTTAATTACTCATAATTTAAATTAGACTTCCCTGTTCCTTCCTTTAAGCCTTGCCGCCCTTTTCCGCCTCTTCTCTTTTCATCCATGATCATCTTCAAGACAACGCCGCGGCTCCCGAAACCATTCATCACTTCTTCTATAAGCTTTAAGATACCCGTTTGCTTTTAACCAAAACCAGAGATCTATTTGAATTCGATCCACCACATTCCATGGACTCCTTTTGTCGCTTTCATATATTAGTGCATTGCGAGCTAGCCATATATTCCATGCCGTACAACTCCATACAAGTTCCCATACTACTTTCGGTACTTTTTTATGTTCATTACTATGTATTTCAAAGAAATCAATTAGATTAACTCCCACAATTACATCTCTCCCCAACCAATGATATACCAATTCCCATATTTTTCTTGCATAAGTACATTCCCCTATCAAATGCCATGATGTTTCCACCTCCCTCTCACATCTCTTGCACAACATATTAATTTCACTAAAGTATACTCCTCTCCTATTAAGATTTGCCACTGTCGATATTCGGTCTTGAAGCAACCGCCATATGAATGCATTTATTTTCGATGGAGCTAACTTATTCCATATCTTTTTAGATTGATTTGCAATTGGATTTACTTCCGAGGTTTGGTTAAGTATATTATATGCTATTCTTGCCGTGTACTTACCATTTGGTTCCCCATTCCATACCCATATGTCATTAGCTTCTTGTTCCCATTCACCCCGTCTTTGTATCCCTTCCAATTCTACCTTAATTTGTAGTTCTAATTCCTTTACTTGTTCCTCCTCATTAGCTCTTAAATTTCTACTCCAATTCCAGTTAAAAAACCACTCATTATCCCTTACTTCCACCCTATTTTTTAATGTAATTCCTTTATTAGATTCTAACCTATAAATTCTTGGATACAAATTTTTTAACTTGTCTGCCCCTACTAACCATTTATCTTCCCATATTTTAGTTTTGTTGCCACTTTTTATTTTCCTGACGCAATTTTCGTTAAACCAATTATTACTACTTATTAACGCGATTAAATCTCTCCACCAAATAGACCATTCTCCTTTTGCTCTCCCATTATTTTCATAGTACTCCATGTTTTCCATAATGTTCCCGTATTTAGATTGAAGTATTTTGTTCCATAGTTCATTTCCTCCCTCTAACATTTTCCATCCCCATTTTCCTAATAACGCTACATTAAACCATTTTAGATTCTTAATTCCCAAACCACCCTCTTCTTTTGATCTACAAATCTTTTCCCATTTAATCCATGCAATCTTTCTCCTTTCACTTTCCATTGTGCTACCCCATACAAAATTCCTTTGATAATTTACAAATTTCTTAATTATTGAACTAGGTGCCTTATGAAATGCAAAAAAGTAAGTAGGTAACGCCGAAAGAACTGCATTCACCAATATAATTCTACCCCCAAATGATAAATATTTATTCTCCCAAGTTTCTAATCTTTTTTTAAAAATTTTCAATTATTTTCTCCCAATTATTTTTCGAGTTTGCCTTCCACCCTACCGGCATTCCTAAATAAGTAAAATTATCTTCCCCTACTTCACAATTAAGTATACCCGCACCTAACTTGATTTCCCTTTCACTTATTCCCAACCCGATTAAATTACTTTTATTGAAATTAATTTTCAGTCCCGATTTCAGTTCAAAACATCTTAGTATACATTTTATTATTTCTAAATTATTTTTACTCCAATCACCTATTATAAGCGAGTCATCCGCAAATTGTAACAAGGATACTTCTACTTTATTCATACCACAACAATACGGTCTAAATTTTCCTAATTCACATGCTTTTTCCAACATCCTAGTTAACCCTTCCGCTACAATTAGATACAAAAAAGGCGATAATGGATCACCTTGCCTAAGACCTCTACCCATACTAAATTCTTTTGTGGGGTTGCCATTAACTAGAATCGACATTTTTACATTAGATATACACTCCTTAATCCATTTTATCCATACTTCCCCAAATCCCATTATTTTCATCATACTAATTAAGAATTCCCAATTAACCGAATCATATGCTTTCTCAAAATCAATTTTAAACATTAATAGTTTTTTCTTTTTCCTTTTAGCTTCGTCCACTAATTCATTAGCCACTAATACTCCATCTAAAATACTCCTACCTTCTATAAATGCCGATTGTTTTTCCGATATTACCTTTCCAATTACCTTACTTAGTCTCCCGGACAATACTTTTGATATTATTTTATACATACTTCCTATTAATGAAATTGGGCGAAAGTCACCTATGTTAACCGGGTTTTTTATTTTAGGGATTAGAGAGATAAATGTGTTATTCATTCCTTTTGTTAGACGTCCATTCTTATGAAATTCGTTAAAAACTCTTAAGACATCACTACGTACTATCGACCAACACTCTTTGTAGAACACACTCCCGAACCCGTCCGGACCGGGACTTTTATCCACCCCACAATTATTTATAGCTTCTAATATTTCTTCTTCACTAAATGGTTTTTCTAGTTCTCTTACACTTTCTTCATCTAATTTTGTACCTTCTAATTCATTAATTTCAACTTTTCCACTATTACGTCCTTCACAATGTTTTTCAAAGCGGTTTTTTATCCCTTCCCGTACCTCTTCAATTTCCTCTAACCATCTCCCGTTTATTTGCATCCCCATTATGTTATTCTTTCGATTTCTTTTTTTTATTGCATTATGAAAATAGCTAGTGTTAGCATCCCCTTCCTTTACCCATTTTTGCTTTGCTTGTTGTTGTCTTAGATTCTCTTCTACTCGCATAAGTCTCTCTAGTTCCGTTCGCCAATATTTTGCCCCATTATTTTGATCATTTATATTACTTGTTCCCGTATTTTCCTCATCTTCATTATTATCCTGACTATATCTCTCCTCACATCTTATATCCTCTCTTTCTAGTTCTACTTTTGCCTTTTCTATTTTATCTTTCAAGTTCCCGTTGAGTTCTCTATTCCAATTCTTCAATGCCATTTTAACTCTCTTTAGTTTCTCTACTATTATATGGTTACCCCACCCTCTAATATCATTTCTCCCCAAACTTGTTCTACTATTTCTTTAAATCCCTTTTCTTGAGCCCATGAGTTTATAAATTTAAATGGCCGAGGCCCCCAATCCCTACCTTCTTGTTTTAATAACAATGCCACATGATCTGATAAACTTCTTTTTAAACCGTATTGAGTTAGTGTTGGCCATCTTTCTAACCAATTTTGTGATACTAAAAATCTATCTATCCTACTACAATTATATCCATTACCCCTATACCATGTATATTTGCGTCTATTCATTGGTAAATCAATCATACGGGTGGCGTCTATAAAATTATTAAAACTACTCATGCTTCTATTACTATACGAACTATTTCTACCTACTTTTTCGTTTAACCTTCTTATGGAATTGAAATCCCCACATACACATCTCATAAGGTTTTTATCTAGATTAATTCTATTACTTATTACTTCCCATAGTTCCTCCTTCTTTGTATTATTACATGGTGCATACACGTTTATTATTTCAATCTTATTCCCTCTCCACTCTCCGGTTACTCCTAGTACACCATCTTCCCCCCAAATCATATCTCTAGTGAATATACCCGTGTCCCAAATGCATAGTAAACCCCCTGATGCTCCCCTCGATCCTGAGTGTGCCCATCCACAATCTTCATTACCC